>PVKS010018848.1:0-39386 GCA_004027875.1 Aplodontia rufa
ACTCCTATAAGGTGTAGTGTTGACCCAACTTCTTTTTCTAGTAAATTTAAAGTTGTAGGCTTAATATCCAGGTCTTTGATCCATTTTGATTTAATTTTTGTTCAGGGCAAAAGATAAGGATCCAGCTTCAGTTGTCTACAAATGGCTGTCCAGTTTGTCCAACACCATTTGTTGAACAGGCTATCTTTCTTCCACACTAAACTTTTGCCCCCTTTATCAAATATCAAATAGTTAAGGATATGAGGGTTTGTCTCAGGATCTTCTATTCAGTTCCACTGGTCTTCAGTTCTGTTTTGATACCAATACCATGCTGTTTTTGCTACTACAGCTCTGTAATATAATTTCAGGTCAGGGATTGAGATACCCCCTATTTCTTCCTTTCTATAGAGTAGTGTTTTGGGTAGTCTCGGTCTCCTGTTATTCCATATGAACTTGAGAATTGCTTTTTCTGTATCTGTGAAGAATGCCATAGGTATCTTGATAGGGATTGCATTGAATCTGTATAGGGCTTTGGGTAGAATGGCCATCTTTATATTATATCCATGAGCATGGAATGTTTTTCCATCTACTCAGGTCTTCTGTAATTTCTATTTTTAGTGTTTGATAGTTTTCTTTGAAGAGGTCCTTAACATCGTTTGTAAGGTTAATGCCCAAGTATTTCATTTTTTTGGAAGTGATGGTGAATGGGAGAGATTTTCAGATTTCTTCTTCTGCAGGTTTGTTGCTGGAGTAAAGAAATGCTAATGATTTGCTGGAGTTGATCTTGTAGCCAGCTACTTTGCTAATGGCCAGAATAAATTTAACATGCTTTTCTGATGCTTTCAGGAATCTCCAGGTCTAATATTCACGTGATCATTTCTGTTTTTAATCATGAGATAAATGTAAAACCTTTAAACTTTCTCATTATTGTGTCAGAATTCTTTATTAAATTCTAAAATTTGGAATAAAAAATAACTCATTGAAAAATCATTTTAAAATCAAGTAAATGCATTTAAGTTTTAAACTATAGCAGAATAAAAGAAAAATTACTTTTAAGAGATTTTAATTTCAAATGATAATATTTTCCAATTGCTTTGAAAAATTGAATACTTTTGGAAAAGCTGAGAGAGTAGTACAGTAGGATTCATGGGTCTTTCACATTCACTAATCAGTGTATTTGCCATATTACTTCATTTCTTATTCCTCTGTATAGATCTTTACTTTTTCCCTATACATTTTCTTTTCTTTTCTTTTTTTTTAATGAAAGGATAGTGGGAGAGAGAAAGACAGAATCAGCTTTATTTAGTTTTTCATGTGGTTTTTGTTGCTCAGACACTTTGTTGTGTATGTGGTGCTGGGATTTGAACCCGCATACTTGCACATCATGCCAGGCAAGTGCTGTAACCACTGATCTATGACTCCAGCCCTCCCTATTCCATTTTTAAAAATATTTTTTTGAGGGGGGTGGAAAGAGAGAGAATTTATTTTTTCATTTGTTTTTTGTTTTTCCTTCACTTAGTTGTGTGGTGCTAGGGGTCAAAACTGGGTCCTTGCACATGCCAGGCAAGGACTTGTAATGCTGAGCTACCTCTCCAGCCCCTAGTTTTTCCATGTATAATTTGACAGTAAATCTCTGCCATCATGAAAGTTCACTTAAAAAAAAACAAAACTTATACATAGCTATATCTTAAGATTAAAGGCATTTTTCTGCAAAACTGTATTACCATCACTCAAGAACTAACCTTTACTAGTCCTGTTGTTTAATAGTTTGTGTTAGTTGGTTTGCTGTTGCTATAATAGAA
The DNA here is from genome assembly GCA_004027875.1 of Aplodontia rufa. Lineage (NCBI taxonomy): Eukaryota > Metazoa > Chordata > Mammalia > Rodentia > Aplodontiidae > Aplodontia > Aplodontia rufa. The sequence continues at coordinate 1,782 of PVKS010018848.1, forward strand.
AACCAGAATCTGGGTAATTTTTAAAGAAAAAAAGTTCCTCTGGCTCATAGTTCTAGAGGCAGGGGGTCTGAAATCAAGAGGCTGCATCCATTGAAGGCCTTCTTGCTACATCTTCCTCCTAGTGGGAGGCATAACTGCAAGAGAGTGCTGGAGAGGCCTGCATTTCTTTTCTAAGAAACACACTTGTAAGAATCTATTTCTGTGTTAAAATAATCCTTTTATAAGGGCTTGTCTTAAAGGCCCTACCTCTTTTTCTTTTTTTTTTTTTTTTAATAAAAGAGACAGGGACAGTGTGGGGGGGAGAACCAATTTTTTTTTTTAATCTGATTTTCATTGTTCTGACACTTCATTGCATACGTAGTGCTAAGGTTTGAACCCGGGTCCTTGTACATGCCAGGCAAGTGCCATAACCACTGAGCCACTGCTCCAGCCAAGGCCCTGCCTCTTAACATGATTGCTTTGGAGATTAAAATTTCCATACACAATCTTGGGGGGGTGCACATTTAAACCATAATATCATTCACAGTCTGCTTTTTCCAGTTGTCCTCTTTTACTTTTTTATTGCCACTACAAATCGAATCAGGGATCATGCATTGTATTTTATCTTGTCCTTCATGTTGTCAGTAACAGGCAACACCCTATTCCTTTTTGGTTTTTTTTTTCTTCTTTCATAACATTGACATTTTTGGAGTCTATGCCAGTTGTCTTATTCACTGTCCCATAATCTAGATCTAATTGTTTCCTTATGATTAGATTTGTTGGCCAAGAATAGCATGTAGTTAGTTGTTAATGTCTTCTCATTGGATCATATCGGGAGACACATGATTTCAATTTTATGATTTTTTTTTTTTAAGAGAGCAACAGTGTGTGTGAGAGAAAGGTAGAATCAGTTTTATTTAGTTTTCATGTGGCTTGCCTTGCTTAGACACTTTATTGTGTACGTGGTGCTTGGGTTTGAACCCATGTACTAGTGCATGCCAGGCAAGTGCTGTTACCGCTGAACCACCACGCCAGCCCCTCAATTTTATGATTCTTGATGGTTACTTTAATAACTTGGTTAAGATATTTTCTGCCTGATCTCCTTACTGCAAAGATACATTTCTTTTTTGTAATTAATAAATACTGTTGTATTAATACTACAGAGTAGTAGCGGTCTGTGAATTAAAACTTATTGTGTAGGGGCTGGAGCGGTGGTGGCTCTGCAGTTATGGTGCTTGCCTGGCACGTCCAAGTATGCAAGTTTGAACCCCAGCACCACGTACACTGCAAGGTGTCAGAGCAACGAAAGTCACATGAAAAACTAAATAAAAATTTGCTTCTCTCTCTCTCTCTCTCTCTCTCGCACTGTCCTTTAAAAAAAAAAAAACGGATTGTGTGCATATTGTGTAACTTGATGCTAAATTTTAAAGTAGGTTTGTGGGCTCTTATGGAAATAATGGTGTGAATGAAATGTAAGATGTAGAAGGGAAAGAGGGTGTATGTGAAATGAGCATGGATAGGTAGAACTTTTGTGTCAAGCTAAAATGATAACAGAAGTGTGTGTGTGTGTGTTTTTTTTTTTTTTTTTTGAGACAGGATCCTGCTATATTACCCAGGCTGTTCTCTAACTCAAGCCATCCTCCTATTTTAGTTGAAGGTTTTTAACCTAGTGTTGGTTAGGATAATGTAATTTGGTTTGAATTTCAGAAAGCTTGTTTTATAAATGATTATGTCTAAGCTCCAGATGATGAAAGGCTGGATCCTGTGAGGTATCATTGGCAGAAAGAGAGGGAAGATTTGAGAAATACTTATGAGGTTAAAATGGACAGAATTTGCTGACTGGTTAATGTTCACTGTGGGAATTGAATTTCTTGGTGATAAAATATTTAATGGGATTGCCTAATTTATTGACTACATTGTGCTAAGCACAATTTTTTAATAAATTTTTTTAATAATTATTTTTTAATAAAATCCTTATAGTGATAGGACCTTTTGGCTTCTTTTATAATTTTTTATAATTTCTCTTATTTGTACTTATTCTACTTTTCTGGAGACTATTTGAGTGACATTAAGAATGTGATTCTATTTAGGGAAGAGTTTTCTACCTGATTTATTCTATTCAAAATGTACACTTTTCGATCAGCTGTTAATCCTAGAGCTAGAACAGAACAGTTTGGTATAGCCTCTTAAAATTCTTTTACTGGGTAAAATTAGATTTTTGTTGAAAATGATCCCTGAGGTCACTTCTACCATTAAAATTCTGTTCCTGTGTATGTTTATATTTCTCTCAGACAACCCATTTATTTCCTGAAAAAAATTAATGTTTGTTTGTCTGTTTATGTTTTCTAAGATGTTCTCAGTGCAGCTGAGTCTTAGAGAGCAGACATGGGAATCCGAAGGGAGCAGTATAAAGAAGGCCCAACAAGCTGTTGCCAATAAGGCTTTGACTGAATCTACACTTCCCAAACCGGTACAGAAACCTCCCAAAAGTAATGCTAATAATAACCCAGGTATGGCACTCACTTATTTCTTTCTGTTGTGTCATGTGGTGTGCATGTTACTCTCTGTATGCTTTATTTGTAAAGCAGGCTAATCGCACATATTTAGAGTATGTGTGTATACACAAGACAGCTGAATAATAACTTGAAGTGAGAGACTGAAGAAGGTGATTGTAATTATTTTTAAACATTTGCTCTGGTGGATACTATAAAAGTGAACTATTTACTTTTTAAATGTTAACAAATACACATGGATGCAAAGTCCAGAAAATCTGAGTGTTTCTTCAAAAATAAAAATAGAAGTGGTCAGTTTCTCTTTTTCAATGTATGATATGCAAATTTAATTATAAAGTTGTTCTGTATTTTAGTTGAATACACAACTATAAAATTAACCCTAAGCATGTTATTAAATATTTTGAATGTTGGTATAAAATTTTAGAAATGGTTGTTACTCAGTTCAGAACATTATATAATGTTTATTCAGAAACCCACAAATCTAAAAATCACTTGTGAATAAAATGCAAAGTAAATGACCATGCTAATTTTAAGATCCCAAGAATAATTTTAAAAAGTTGTTTTGATTGTATAAATACCAACAACAGTATATGTCCAGTATTTTTAGGAAGAAGCAAACCTACATTGGATGTAGTGCATCAAAAGTTAATAGTTTCTGCAAGTTCATTACCAGCTGTCTATCCATTTACTCATTCATTTGTTAACTTATTAACACAATTTTTCACCTTCTGATCAATATTAATGTTGCCTTATGTATTTTTGTGATAGAGTTAACAAAAATGACATTGAGCCTGCCAACAGTGACTCCTAATCTCTTTAATTATAGTCCCCATGTTTGTACTCATAATCAAATCACATAGGTACATTTTTTTTTTCTTCTGTGGCCTGTGCTAGGTAGGCATAGTCTGCTGTTTCATGGACTGCTATATTTAGAGTTCCATGGCTTTCCATTACCAGGCCTATTGCTTCTTTTCACCTGATTGCTGTTTTTATTAATTTAGGTAAGCCAAAATATTATTATAATTAATTTGATTTGAAGTTGATAAGCTACTATCTGCTTTTTTTTTTTTTATCAGTTTTATTTAGTTTTTCATGTGACTTTCGTTGCTCTGACACTTAGTTGTGTATGTAGTTCTGGGGTGTGAACCTGCATCCTCACGCATGGCAGGCAGGTGCTGTAACCATTGAGCCACTGCTCCGGCCCCAACTGTCTGCTTTTTTTAGTTAGATTACTGATTGATCATTAGTAGCACACTACTACCACTCTTTATGAAGCACTTGCTTTTACATATCTAAGAGGTGTAAACCCTTGTCCTTTTCTTCTCTTTTCTTTTCTAATGAAACAATATATTTATATTCTGAAAATTAGATTTACCCCCTAAAGCCCCAATTACCCACTCTTGTCCCTCCCTTCCTCCCCCCTCCTTCCCAGTACATCTCTACGAATGCCTTAGGAACCCTTGTCCTTTTCTATGAACATCTTAGAGTCTTACATAAGCACATAACTTGATGGTAGTTGTTTTAGTCAGCTTTTTTGCTGCTGTATAAAAGATCTGGCAAGAACAATTGAGGGAGTGAAGTTTATTTTTGGGTTCGTGGTTTCAGAGGTCTTACACCATAGAGGCCGACTCAATTCTTTGGAGGCCTCGGTGAGGCAGAACATCGTGGTGAAGAGTGTGGTGGAGGAAAGCAGCTCAGGACATGGCACCAAAAAGCAGGGAGAGAAACCTCCATTACCGTGGACAAAATATATATACCAAAGGCATGCCCCAGTGGCTCACCTTCTCTAATCACACCCTGCCTGCCTATGGTAACCACCCAGTTAATCATGACAGGGCATTAATGCATGGATTAGGTTAAAGCTTGCTTAAACCAATCCTTTCACATCTAAGCTTTCTGCATTGTTTCACACATAATCTTTTGGCTGGACACCTCATTTCTAACCCATGACAGTAGTGATTAGATGGCATGTGAATAATAGCATCTGTCAATATTATAGGGAATGATAAACATGAACGGAAGTAAGATACAACTTTGAATGAAGAGTAGCCAGGTTCAGAAGGAGAAGAAGGAATATTCTATACTGGGAGAATGAATAAAGGCAGGAATCTGGACATGGGTTTGATAAAAGAATTTTTTTGGTAGATGTTTTTTTTAATTAGAACGAGTTGACAAGTAGCTAGAAGAAAAAAGACCGGAGGTATAGATAGGGAGTGAATTGAGATGTATTCAAATGCCAGCTTTACAAGATGGAATTTTTTCTGTAGTTTCAGGGAATTAATATTAATGAGAAAGTGGATGTTGGGGTTAAAAGACCATGTTAGCACATTCATTTTGACATGTGAATGGAAGATGGAAGGTACTAAAACAAGGTGATCAGCTTGGAAGTGATTGCCATAGTTTATGGTGAAGAGAGAGAACCTCCCATGCACTGAGTCCTGTATGCTGCCACTCTACAAGGGTGCTGTGAGTGGCATTTGGAATGGAACACAGCAAACCGTCTGAGGCATACAATGTAAAACAGGAGCAGTTGTATATTGAGTTCTGAGTGAAGTCCACTTTTAGAGGATTATAGCAAGAAGTAACCCAGCACGAGTTAAAGAAGGAAACAGAAGAGTTTGACAGGACACTGGAGATGTAAGCCTAGTAGAGGAATACATTATTTTGGGTAAACTTCTAAAATGTACAGTTACTGCAGGTAAGTGCACAGATTACAGTTATAGAGCCTGATGAAGTTTTACACTGTGAATATTTCATCACAGGCTTTACCAGCTCCTTAGAAGCCACCTTTGGTCCATTAAACAACTCCAAGGGAAGGCACTGTTCTAGTTTCTGTCAGAGTAGTGTTCCTTTTGGTTGGAAGCAGAAACTAAACTCTTCTGTGATAACTTGTTTTTCATAATTTGTGTTTGTCAGATTCATCTATGCTGTGTTTAACCTTGTAATGTTTCATTGCTGTATAGAATTCCTTTACATGAATATGTCATAGTTTACTTACTCATTGTACTTTAAAAAACAATTTTTTTTTTTATAAAGAGAGGGACAGTGAGGAGAGAGAGAGAGAGAAAGAATCAATTTTTTTAAATTTAGTTTTTCATGTGGCTTTTGTTGCTTGGAAACTTTATTGTGTACGTGGTGCTGTGGTTTGAACACATATCCTCGTGCATTCCAGGCAAGCACCATAACTGCTGAGCTACCGCTCCAGCCCCTATTCATTGTACTTTTGATAGTTGAATTGTTTCCCGTTTGGGGCTGTTAGACATAATACTGCTATGAACATTCTTGTACATATGCATTTCTATTGGGAATGTACATAGAATCGAAACTATTGTATTCTAATAGGTTATGCAGGTGTTCAGTATTAATACATTATTTTAAACATTATCAATTCATTTTCCACTGTCAGCATAGGAGAGCTCTCTGAAGTCTTCTTAACAGTTTGATATTTTTGATACCTTATTAACAGTTTGATATCTGTTGCTTTCAAAAAATTTTAGGGTTAGGGTTTCAGTTTCTTTCTTCAGTGTTTGATAATTTTTTATTATAGAGTTCTTTTACTTCCCAAGTATTTTATTCTTTTTGTATTTATTTATTTTTAAAGATAGGGACATGGAGAGAGAGAGAATACAAGAGAATCAGTTTTATTTAGTTTTTCATATGGTTTTCATTGCTCTGACACTTCAATGCGTATGTGGTGCTGGGGTTTGAACCTGGATCCTTATGTATGCCAGGCAAATGTCAATTGTTGAGCCATAGCTCCAGTCCTGTATTTTATTCTTTTTGAAGATACTGTGAATGGAAACAATTTTCTGATTTCTTCTGCCTTAATCACATATAGGAAAGCTATTTTTTTTCTGTGAGTGTTGATCTTGTAGCCTGCCACTTTACTTAATCTGTATATAAATCAGGCAGTTTTCTGGTGGAAGTATTTGGGGTTTTCAAGATGTAGGTTCATGTCATCAACAAAGAAGGATAGTTTGACATCTCTTCCTATTCTTATCCCTTTGATATCTGCTGCAGAGAAATGACGATTGGACTTATGTATGAAATGAAGACTGAAACAGATGATTTGGATACAAGGACAGCTGGGGAGAGTGCTCTCAAGGCAACTCTACCCACTTAGCTTTCACTACAGTATTTATTGATTTGAGACAAGAACATATGGAAGTAACTTTTAAAAAATTTCCAGAGAATGAAGAGTTTCAACCTAATCAACATAATCTTGAGCATGATAAAGGGTGCAGTTATATTTCTAAGGAAAAAATCCAGGAAACTGGCATCCAGTATAGAATCTGCTTTGTGAGCTTAAAGGTCAAGTGATATACATATCTAAGGTATAGCTGTTATCTGGCGGCAGGGGGGCTATGAAGGCCTGCAAGCATGTGATGACTTTGTGACCTGACTGCTTACAGTAATCCTTCCCCCTGACATCCCATGATGTGTTCTATCAGATTGTTAACAGATTACCTGAATACTCATGTCTCCAACAGATTTCCTTCTCTTGCCTGATTGCTCTAGCTAGGGTCTCAAGGACCATACTGAATAAAAGTGGTAAGAGCAGGCAGCCTTGTCTTGTTCCCAAGTTTAGTAGAAATGTTTTTAGCTTTTCTCTGTTTAGTATTATACTAGCTGTGTGTTTGGCATCTATGACCTTTACATAATTAAGATATATTCCTTTGATCTCTATCTTCTCTAGAGTTTTGAATATAAATGCATGCTGGATTTTATCAAAGGCCTTTTTGCATTAATTGACATGATCACATGGTGTATGATGAACCAGCCTTGTATACCTGGAATGGAGCCCACTTGATTGTGATGAATTATCTTCTTGATGTGTGTTTTTTTATTTTTTAAAAATAAAAGAGAGAGGGAGAGAAAGAATCAATTTTATTTAGTTTTCGTCTGGCCTTCGATAATCTGACATTTCATGGTGTATGTGATGCTGGAGTTTGAACCTGCAGACTGGCACATACAAAGCAAGAGTCATAATTGCTGAGCCACTGCTCCAGCCCCTTCTTCATGTGTTTTTGAGTGCAGTTTGCTAGAACCTTATTAAGAATTTTTTCATCTATATTCATCAGGGATATTGGTGTGTAGTTTTCTTTTTTGATGCGTCTGTTGGGTTTTGGTGTCACGGTTATGGTTGCTTAATAAAAAGTGTTTGGGAGAATTTCCTCCTTTTCAATTTCTTGGAATAGCTTAATAAGGAAAGGTGTTAGCTCTTTATTATAGGTGTGGTAATATTTAGCAGAGAATCCATCAGTTCCTGGGCTTTTCTTCTTTGGAAGGCTTTTAATTGCTATAATGATCTTGGTGCCTGTTTTGGGCCATTTAGGCTTCCAATATAATCCTGCATGAATTTGGAGATGTATGTGTCTAGAAATTTGTCCATGTCTTCCAGATTATCTAATTTAGAGGAGTATAGTTTTTTAAAATAGGTTTTGATAACTTGTTGGATTTCCATGAGGTCAATGGTGGTCACTCCCTTTTAAGTTGTGATTTTGTTGATTTGCTTCATTCCCTTCTTCTTTTAGTGAGATTGACTAGGTGTCAGTCAATTTTATTTACTTTTTTGAAGTACCAGCTCTTTGTTTTGTTGATTCTTTTTATTTATTTTTTGTTCTGGATTTCATTGATTTCAGCTCTGATCTTGATTATTTCTTACCTTCTTCTGGCTTTGGGATTAGATTGTTCTTCCTTTTGCAGGGATTTGAAGTGGAGCATAAGCTCATTTATTTGGAATCTGTCCTTGTTGTTAATGTAGGCACTCAGTGCTGTAAATTTTCTCTTTAAGAATGCTTTCATGCTGTTCCAGAGGTTTCAGTATGTTGTGTCTTCATTCTCATTCTCTTCCAAGAATTTCTTGATTTCTGCTCTCATGTCTTCTTGGATCCATTCTTCATTCAATAGGGTATACATGCATTTTCTGTTATAATTTTTGTTAATTGCTAGGATCATGATGTCTTGGTCTGATAGTATACATGGGGTAAAATCTACATTTTTATAATTGCTGAGATATCCTTTGTGAACTAGAAAATGATGTGTTTTGGAGAAGGATCCATGTGCTGAAAAGAAGGTAAATAGCCAATTTGGAGTGGAATATTCTATATATGTCTGTTAAAGCCATTTGATTTATGGAGTTGTTTAAGCTGGAGATCTCTATTGTTTTTTTTGCTTTGATGATCTGATTTTTGATAAGAAAGGAGTTTTAAAGTCTGCCAGTATTATTGTGTTGGGGTCCTTAAGTGGTTTTATATCCTGGAGTATTTTTTCCATATACTTGGGAGTGTTGGTATTAGGAGCATAGAGATTTACAATGGTTATATCTTCTTGATGTATTATTATTCTATTTATTATGATGTCATGTCCTTCTTTATCTCTTCTGATTAAATTTTGGTTGATATCTACTTTGTTGGATGTAAGTATTGTAACACCAGCTTGCTTTCTTGGGCCAGAAATCTCATAGATATTTTTGTCCCTTTTCACCCTCAATCTGGAACATCTTCAGCTGTAAGATGGGTGTCCTATAAGCAACATATTGTTGCATTTTTGTTTTTTGATTCAATCTGCTAATCTGTGTGTTTTCATTGGTACATTGAGAACATTCACATTCAGTGTTAGGACAGTTATGTGGTTGTGGTTCATAATCATCATGTTTTATTAGTGAGTTCTATGCTGTCTTGGATGTCTTTTGAGAGAATGTACTTTAATTTCCTCTGTGGGTTTTGAAGATTGATTGCTTGTTCTTCCATGTGGAGTTTATATCTTTGAGAATTCTCTGTAATGATGTTTTTCTGTTCATGAATGCTATGTGTTTGATGGTATCATGAAATGTTCTTATTTTCCCTTCGAATTTGCACCTAAGTTTTGTTGGGTATAGTATTCTGGGTTACTGGTTGTGGTCATTCAGAGATTGAAATATCTTCTTTCAGGATCTTCTTACTTCTAGGGTCTGAGCTGAAAAGTCAGAGGTAATCGTTATTAGTTTGCCTCTGAATGTGATTTGTTGTTTCTTTCTTGCCACTTTTAATATTTTTCCTTGATTTTCCTGTTACACATTTTGAATTTGATGTGTTTTGGTAAGTTTCTCTTTTGATTAGTCCTATTGGGTGTTCTACAAACTTCCTGGATGAGCATAGCTGTCTATTCTAACATGGGAAAAACTTTCTTTAGTTATTTCGTTGAGAATATTCTTTATGCCATTCATTTGCATTTTGATTTCTTCTTATTTCCCAATTACTCTTAGATTGTTTCTTCTGATTTCAATCCAGACATTTTGAAAATTCTGCTTATGCTCTGTGGTTTTTTTTTTTCATTCTTGCTCTTTTTTTTTTTTTTTTTTTGAGAAGGACACTGAGTGAGAGAGAGAGAGAGAGACAGCGAGAATCAACTTTTATTGAGTTTTTCACATGGCTTTTGCTTCTCTGACACTTACTTAGCTGTATACGTGGGTTGCTGGGGTTTGAACCCGAGTACTTGCGCATGCCAGGCAAGCACTGTAACCACCGAGCCACCGCTCCAGCCCCTCATTCTTGCTCTCAAGCTTACTCACCTTGTCTTCATTGTTGGATGTTCTTTCTTCAAGAACTTAAGTTCTGTTTTCTGTAGAAGTTAATCTATTATTAAATTCTTCCATCGTTCCTCTGATGTAATTAATTGGAGATTTTAGCTCCATTACTTCCTTTTTCGGTATGTCTATTTTTTAGATAATAGAATTTTTCATTTCTTTAGTTTTCTCACTTAGTTCCTTCTTTAAATATTCTTGTAGTGCATCATTTCTTTTAGTAATTAGATCATTGATAATTTCTTATAGTTTTTCATCTTGTTCCCTGTCCATGTACTTCTTGGCAGGGGAGTTGTGGGTTTGATGTGAACCTTTTCTAGTTTGATTCCTCATTTTTGAAAAGCTTCTTGTGGATCTTTAACTTGAGGTTTCCTTTGGGGAAGGAAGGCAGGTTTCTTGGTACTTCTTTCTTGCAGGCCAACAGGTTGGGTCACTACCCACCTGTTGACCATTTTGTTGCCAGAAAGCTGTTTCTGCCTGGAGCATTATTTTGCTACACCTTTTGGATCTAGGTTGCTCTAGCATGTGGAGCTGGAATCTAGTGGTTGTGTGAGGTAGCCTGTTGAATTGTGGAAGCATGGTGGTGGGGGTGCATTACTAGGTCCTGGGGTCCCAGAGGCATGGGATTGGCCGGAACAGACCTGCTTGTGTGCCTGCTTGATCTGGAATGTTTGGTGATGAGGACAGTCCCAATATAACTGGACTTGGCAGATATGTGTGGCAGCTAGATAAATCTGGGCTGGAGTCCTTAGGATTGCTTGGGTGCCTTCAGACCTGTGGCCAGAGGCCTAGGCCCATGCTTCAGATGGTCGGCTCTGGGCAGAGGTCCTCAGTCAGGCTGTCCTAGGTGCCTGCTGACCTGAGAGCAGAGGCCTTGCGCCTGCGACAGCTGGGCAGCTCTAGTCATGGGTCCCTCTTACTAGTTCAATGTGTGTTTCCTATCAGGAATTTAACTGATTAGAATTACCATTTAATCCACATGTTCATTCAAATTTTTAATGATTTTATAACAATAATAATGTCCTTTATAGATCTAAGATAAAATCCAGATGAGGTGGTAAATGTACTTAACCTTTTTTCATTCCACATCAGTCTAGAGTAATCCCTCCATCTTTCTTACCTTTCTGATCATGACATTTGTGGCAAATAGGAGAAACAAATAGTTTGTAGAATGTTTTGGATTTTTTTTCTTTTATTCATTCAACATCGTCATACATGTAGGAGGGTATTGTTCTCACATAATCATGATCACATGCATAATGACCGAGCAAGCCAAGGCTGATGCCAGTTCCTGATCTCCCTCCTTTGGGTTCCCCTAGATTCCGTGTTTCCCCTACTTTACCCCCATGTTAGTTGGGCTTCTCATGGAAGTCAAAAGTTCCCCATTGGGTTGATAACCCCGCTACTTCCTCCCTCCAGCTACCTTGACACCCTCTTATTCCCACCAACCCTCCCTGTGCCCCTCCCTTCATCCCCCAGCATCACAGGCAAGGTTCCCCCTGTTCGTGTAAAAATTCACACATGTTGAGGTTATTATTAGCTTAGCCAACTTTCAGTCTGTTTCTGATTGTATTCTAGCTTTCACATATGAGAGCAAACATTCTGCTCTTGAGTCTCTGAGTTTGGGATATTTCACTTAGCTTATTTTTTTTCCATCTCCATCCATTTGGCTGCAAATGCCATGGTATTGTTTTAATAGCAGAGTAAAATTCCATTGTATGTATGTACTTGTTTTTGAATCCACTTATCCAGTGAAGGGCATCTGGGTTGGTTCCATAGTTTAGCTATAGTAAATTGAGCTGCTATAAACATTGATGAAACTGTATCTCTGTAATATGCCGATTCTAGCTCTTTTAGGAAAATACCCAGGAGTGGGATAGCTGGGTTATAAGGTGGTTCCAGCTCTAGTTTTTTGAGGAGTCTCCACACTGCTTTCCAGAGGGGCTATACAAGCTTGAAGTCCCACCAGCAGTGTGAAAGTGTTCCTCTCTTCCCACAACCCCTCCAGCAACTGTCTTTGTATTCTTTATTTTTACCGCTCTGACAGGAGTGAGGTAGAATCTCAGTGAAGTTTTGATTTGCATTTTTCTTATTGCTGGTGAAGTAGAACATTTTCCCATATATTTATGGGCTTTTTGGACTTCCTCCGTTTAGAAGTTTCTATTTAGCTCCCTAGCCCTTTTATTGATTGGATTCTTTGTGGTTTTGGTGTTCAGTTTTTTTTTGAGTTCTTTGTATATTCTGGATATTAGCCTTCTGTCCAAGGTGTAGCAGGCAAAGATTTTCTCCCATTCTGTAGGTTCTCTCTTGACACTCTTGACTAATTCTTTAGCTGTGCAGAAGCATTTTAGTTGATGACATCCCATTCATTTATTCTTGGCTTTAATGCTTGCGCTGTGGGAGTCTTGTTAAGGAAGGCGGTGCCAACAACTATGTCATCTAGCGTTGATCCTGTTTTTTTTTTTATTCAAGCAATTGTATAGTTGCTGATTTAATTTCCAGATCCTTGAACCATTTTGATTTGATTCTTGTGCAGGGTGAGAGGTAAGGATCCAATTTCACTTGTCTGCACATGGCTGTCCAGTTTGTCCAGCAACATTTGTTGAACAGGCTGTCCTTCCTCCACACTATGCTTTTGCCCCCTTTATCAAATATCAGATGGTTAAAGATTTGAAGGTTTGTCTTGGTATCTTCTATTTTGTTCCATTGGTCTTCATTTCTGTTTTGAAACAATACCATGGTGTTTTTATTACCATAGCCCTATAATAGAATTTCAAGTCAGGAATTGTGACATCTCCTGCTTCATCTTTCTTGCTTAGTAATGTTTTGGCTATTCTGGGTCTTCTGTTGTTCCATATGAATTTGAGAATTGCTTTTTCTATATCCATGAAGAATGTCATTGGTATCTTGACAGGGATTGCTTTGAATCTGTATATGGCTTTTGGTAGAATGGCCATTTTGATAATATCGTTTCTGCCTAAGAACATGGGATGTTTTCCATCTACTCAGGTCTTCTGCAATTTATTTTTTTAAATGTTCATTAGTTTTCATTGTAGAGATCCTTTTGTATCCTTTCTTACATTGATGCCTGAGTATTTTATTCTTTTTGAGGCAATTGTGAATGGGATAGACTTCCTGATTTCTTCTTCAGTGGACTTGTTGCTGGAGTGTAGGAAAGCTAATGACGTATGAGTGTTGATCTTATAACCAGCCACTTTGCTGAAATCATTATAAGCTCTAGAAATCTTCTGGTCAAGCTTATTAGGTCTTCTAGGTATAGCATCATGTCATCAGCAAATAGAGACATCTTGACTCCCTGTTTTCCTGTATGAAATCCTTTGATTTCCTTCTCTTGTCTGAAAGCTCTGGCTAGGGTTTCAAGGACTATATTGAATAAGAGTGGTAAAAGTGGACATCACATCCTTGTCTTGTTCCTGAATTCAATGGAAATGCTCTCAGTCTTTCTCCATTAAGCATAATGTTGGCTATGGGTCTCTCATGAATGGCTCTTACAAAATTCAAGTGTCTTCCTTTGATCCCTATTTTCTCCAGATTTTTGAGCATAAATGGTGCTGAATTTTATCAAAGTCCTTTTCTGTGTCAGTTGACATGATTACATGATTTTTATTTTTAATTCTGTTTAAGTGGTGATTTATATTTATTGATTTGTGTATGTTGAACCAGCCCTGTTTTCCTGGAAGGAAGCCCACTTGATCATGATATATGATCTTTTTGATGTATTTTTGGATCTAGAGGCTAAAATTTTATTAAGGATTTTAGTATCTGTGTTCATCAGGGATATTGGTTTTCTTTTCTTGATGCGTCAATGTTGGGTTTTGGTATCAGGGTTATATTTGCTTCATAAAAAGTGTTTGGGATGGTTCCAACCCTTTCAATTTCATGAAAACCTTTTAGCGGAGCAGTGTTAATTCTTCTGTAAAGGTCTGGTAGAATTCTGCAGTGAATCCATCAGGTCCTGGGCTTTTCTTTTTTGGAAGGACTTTGATTGCTGTTTTGATAATGCTACCTGAGGTTAGTTGGTTTAGAATTTTAATGTCTTCCTGTGTTAATTTGGGAATGTCATATGTTTCAAGATATTTATCCATTTCTTCCAGATTATCAAATTTGGCAGAGTATAATTTTTCAAAGTAAGTTTTGATATACTTCTGGATTTTGCTTGAGTCAGTCAGTGGTGATAACTCCATTTTTGTTTTTGATTTTGTTGATTTTCTTCATTTCATTTTTCCTTTTGGTGAGGTTGGCAAGGGGTCTGTCGATCATATTTATTTTTTTCAAAGAACCAGCTCTTTGTTTTGTTGATAATTTGCATTTTTTTTTGTTCTCAGTTTCATTGATTTCACCTCAGATCATAGTTATTTCCTGTCTTCTATTAGGTTTGGGATTGGATTGTTCCTCTTTTTGTAGGGATTTGAGTTGGAGAATAAGTCTATTATTTGGGTTCTTTCCTGATTTTTTATGAAGGCACTTAGTCCTATAAATTTAACTCTTAAGAATGCTTTCATACCGTCCTAGAGATTTCTATACATTATTTCATCATTCTCATTCATTTCCAAGAATTTCTTGATTTTTGTCTTTTATCCATTCTTTGTTTCAAAGGGTATTTTTCAGTTTCCAAGCATTTGAGTAGTTTCTGTTGTTTTTCTTGCTGTTAATTGCTAAGATAATCTCATTGTAGTCTGACAGTATACATGGGTCTATATCAGCTTTTTTATATTTGTTAAGGGTAACTTTGTGGAATTGAATGTGTTCTGTTTTGGAGAAGAATCCATGAGTTGCCTAGAAGAAGGTAAACTCAGCTGATTTGGGATGGAATATTCTGTAAATGTCTATTCAATCCTGTTGATTTATAGAGTTGTTTACATTAGAGATATCTTTGTTGATTTTTTGCTTTGATGATCTATTGTGGATAATGGTGTATTAAAGTCCTCCAGTATTATTGTGTTGAGATTGATGAGTTTAGTGTCCTTGAGTACTTTTTCCATATATTTGGAAGGATGTAATTGGGGACATAAATGTTAATTCTCTTTATGTCTTCTTGATGAATTGCTCCTTTTAGTATGATATAGTGACCTTCTTTGTCCTTTCTGACTAGTGTTTTGTCAAAATTAACTTTATCAGATATAAGGATCACAACGCCAGCTTGCTTTTTCGGGCCATAAGCCTGGTAGACATTTTGCCAATCTTTTACCTTCAGTCTGTGTCTGTGTTTGAGTGTGAGGTGTGTCTGCTGTAGGCAGCAGTGTATTTATTGGATTTTATTTTTTGATCCATTAAGCCAGTCTATGTCTTTTGATTGGGGCATTGAGTCCATTCATGTTCAGTGTTAGAATAAATATGGGAATCTGGGTCCCTGACGTTGTGACTATTGCTGTGTTTTGTGCCATCTTGGATTTATTTTCCTGTGTTTTGTGATTATTGACTTACTTCTGTTTAAGGGTTTTGGAAGTTGTTTGAGTGTTCCTCTGAATGAAGTATGTCCTTGAAATTTTTCTGTAGTGCAGGCTTTGTGTTTATGTACTTTGCTTGCTTGAATTTGCATTGAAGTATTTAATCATGTTTGAAGCTGAGTTTTGCAGGATATAGTATCTTTGTCTGAAAGTTGTTGTGTTTTACAATTTGAAAAACATTGTTCCATGCTCTCCTGGCCTTTATTATCTGATCTGAGAAATCCATAGTAATCCTAATTAGTCTGTCTCTGAATGTGATTTGGTGTTTTTCCCTTGATGATTTTAGGATTCTTTCCTTGATTTCTCTGTTATTCATTTTATCAATAATGTATCTCAGTGAATTTCTCATTTGGTTATGTCTGTTTGGTTTCATTAAAGTGTCTTGAATTTGATTTTCTGGATCAATTCTGATATGGGGACAATTGTCCTTTTCAATTTTGCTTCTTAATGCCTCTTGTTTGTTGTTCAGTATTTTATTCAATCCCAGATATTCTCACATTATTTCTTCTCATAGTGTGAAATACTACTAAGAAGTTCTGATCATGCTCAAGAAAGCTGCTTTTCTTGTCTTTTTTCTTGAACTCAATGTGATCAGCCAGTCTACATTGTCTGATATTTGCTCTTTGAGAGCTGTGGTTCTATTTTCTACTGAGTTTACTCTGGTATTAATATCTTCCAATGAGCTTTTGATTTGGTTGACAGTATTTTTCGATTCTAAGAGCTCTGGTACATTTCTTTTCAGAACCTCTAGCTCTTTATATATGTGGTCTCTCATCTCCTGAAATTGTTCTCTTATCTCTCTCCTTAAATCTTCTTTTAATTCTTTGATTGAATTATTAATCATATTATTGATCTATTTTTCTAGGTTCTCATCTAATACCCTGACCATGGACACCTTGGATGGGGAGCTGTGGGGTTGAGGTGGAGTTTTGTTTCCTTTTTTTCCTCATTTTCAGTTACAGGGAGTGTGGCTTGAGGTCTGACACTGAATAATTCTCTTGGGGGTTTTGTTGATGGTATCGTAGCTTTTAATCTCTTTGCTTAGTTGGGCTGGGGTACAATTTGGGAAGCACAGTTCAATGGCTTGCACCCTAATCTGTGAATTATTGTGGACCTTTAGGTTTTCCAGTGCCTCAGAGAATAGGGGGTAGAAGTCAATACATTTAGCCAATGCATACAACAGGCAATGTTGAGTGTACCTGTTACAGTGCTGATTAGCTCTTATTGCAGCAATTGGATTAGCAGTTTTCTTCCTTGATAGCTCTCACACTATACTTGGTGAATAAGCAAACACCTGCTTTGAAGTATGGCGTTTAATTCAGTCTACTAGGTCCCCTCATGGTAAGGTACTTCGCACACCATTGGCGTCGTGCGTTCATGGAGAGATTTTTCCTTCAGCTCTGCCACAGTTCTCCATCTTCTTGTCTGCCCTCTTAGAACACTTCTTAATTGAGTTTGCCTGGTGTTTTCCTATGGATTCTGCATTTTTAGCATGAATACTACGGAAGTGACCTGGCTTAATCTCAGTCTGCATATTAAGAGAACTCCAAATTGATTAGTCCCATTCATGATGACTTTTCCCATGTTGTGAAGAATATTTGTGCTAATTCTGTACTGTAAAGTTAATTGATAAATACATTTTTTCCCCGCCTCCCAGTAGTTTGTGTCAGGAGGATAGCAAATTTGAGGGAATCCTCAGGAACTTAGTAACACCCTCAGGAACTTAGGAAGACCCTAACTTAAATTAAAAAAATAAAATGAACTGGTGATGTGACTCAGTGATAAGCTCCCCTGGGTTTAATCCCTAGTGGAAAAAAGGAAAAAGTATGTTTTGTTAATAAATGTAAGTAAAGAAGTATTTTTTTTAGTAGATAGTTTAAAACCACACACGTACGCTTGTGCGCGCACACACACTCTCACTCACTCTGTTCTTTATCAGAATTTCTTTTTCCTACTGGATTTAGCTTCCTTTGATAATTCTTGTCTTGAGTTAATTATATACCTAAAAGTTGTCAATGGGTGACTTATGAAGTTTCAGTATTCTTTTTATATTTGTTTTTTGTCATTGTACCCAAGGAAAGAGATTTCTCTTTTTTCCTCAGTTTTTGTTTTTTTTTTTAAATCAGTGTTTACAATCTTATATCATTATTTGTTTAAAAAAATTTTTTAAAGAGAGTAGGAGAGAGTGAGAGAGAGAGAAAGAGAATTAATTTTATTTATTCATCTAGTTTTTGTTTCACCAACACTAGCTGTGTATGTGGTGCTGGGATTTGAACCTGGGTTCGTGTGCATTCTATGCAAGTGCTCTAAGCATTGAGCCACCATTCCAGCCCTTGTTATTTATTTTGATGCTGAGATTATTCCATGTGTTGATATTGGTATGGCTGCTCTAAGATGACTCCTATGTGGTTATATTTTCCTGTCATTCTTTGGGTACTTCTTATTTTCTGGTTTACTAAGGTTTTCTTGGGTCATCTTGTTTCTTCCTTGCCCCAGCCATGTAGCCAGTCATGTCCCAGCCATGGAGACCTGCTTGATGGTTTAGTTAGTTCATACTTTCCCCAAATATTTATTGAGAGACTGGTATGTTGCAGGACTTCTCTAACTTCCTACAAACTGTTTCAAGTGTTAACAATATGCTGCTCATTGAACTAGTTGTGGTAATTTTTTTTTGATGTTACATGTGGGAATCCAAAATTGTTATGCACAATTATCTCAATTATGCACCAAATTAGCCTTTTTATATTTACCAGTGATAAGAAAAATTTCCTGTAGTGTATCTAAGAATCATATCAAAACATTACATGGTAAAGACATAGTTTTTATGTCAATTAAAAAATTTAAAAATTTAAGAACACTTAAATATTGATAACGTATTCACAGTGTCAACCCTGTAGCCTGTAATATACATGGAGTCCTATGTGATGATCATCTTTATGCACCTAATGCTTAGCATTCCCTGTAGGCGTGTTGTAGTTTGAAGTGGTTCTGTGGATGTTTCCTGTGGCAGCATTTCTGAGGAGGTAAAGAAGGTATGCCGGTGGTGGGGCTCAGTCTAGTTCTGTGTGAAGGAGGTGAGGAGTGTTTGCTCTGAGGGAGAGATGAAGTCTTTTTAACATGGTTTGTGCTTTCTGCTTCTCTTCCACTTTTCTTTCATGAAGGCCAGTTTCTAATATTACTATAAAAAATTCTGCAGTTATATTTTCAAATGGGAAATTTAATTGAGACTATCAATTTCAAATTATACAGTACCCTTCCAACTATTTTAAAATCCAGTTCATAGTATGAATGGCAGACACGGTGTATTGTACCAGTGCAATTTGATCTTTTCACTGATGATTTTCTTTCTCCCCCGCCCCCATCCCAACTCATGATTTTCAAGCACGTTTCTTTTTTATTGCCTCACTGAAGTTTGAGGTTTTTTTAAACTTCTCCCCCTACATTTTAATTTTATGCTATTCATGACTAAATTGCAGAATATAATTCAAAGTGATATGAATCTTAAATGATTAACATGCTAATTATTAAATCAAAATCTTTATGATTTAAAATTTTTTTTTATTGGTGCATTATAGCTGTACAGAATGAATGGATATGTTGCTAGACATTCATATAGGCAAACACTGTAACAAAATATTTTGGTCCAATTCCCTCCCTAGCACTTCTCCCCTTCCCTTTCTCCCTCTCTCTGATCCTTTTGCTGTACTGATCTCCATTTGATTATATTGTTTATGAAATTTAAAATGAAAACTTTAATGACATAGACAACTCTTTGGTGTCCAACTCTTTGGAAAACTTTAGGCAGTTTCTAATAAAGTTAAATATAAACCCACTCTGTGACCTAGCAGATCCCCTTTCCATGAGAACTGAGTATATATTTTCTAAAAGTCTTACTAAAAACTATTCAAGATAGTTTTATACATAATAGCCTCAAACTGGAAATAACCCAAGTATTCCATCGATGGCAGATTAAACAAATTATGGTGTTTTCATTCAGTGCAATACAATCTAATCATTGAAAAAAGTTTTAAATACTGATATATGCAGACAGCTATTGAGTGAAAGAAACCTGCCAGGAAATGGTACATATTCAGATGTGGAAAACATCTGAGAAATGTGTGATGACAGAATTCAGAATGAGTTACTTTAGGAGGTGAGCATGGACTGGAAAGAGGGTTAAGGAATTCCAGGTGATGGAAATGTTTTTACCTTTATCTGAATGGGTGGTCATGGGACTTAATGTATGTAGTAATTCATTAAGCTGTATACTTAAGGTTTGTGTATTTTATTTATTCCTCAGCAAAATACTGTAAGAAAGAAATAGAAAGTTGGAGGGGGTTAGGGAGGAATTGGTTTGGGGAGAGGGAAAGGGAGGAAGAAAGAGAATCTTTCTATGCTTGACTTTTTTGGCTTTTGCTTTAAGTGTATGCAGTAAGTTAGGGATTTGGACTAACTGGATTTCCCCCTTTATTTTTCTTTTTCCTTCCTTTTTAACCTTGATTTAGTTCCTATTCTTTGTGTACTCTTCAGAGGTCTCACATTCATTTTAACAGTGAGACCAGCAGTTTATTGACCCCTGATGAACTGCTTATGACTTGAATGCCAGTCGTGCACCTGTGTGAGACCCTGCCTTCCCTTTGGTGGCATCTTGTACAGTCCGCAGTTTCTCTGCTGCAATAAATGAACCCATTTTTGGATGTAATAAATGAAATCTGAAGCATATGGCCCAAAAGCATGATCCAAAAAAGTAGTACAGAAGTTTCATTGAATTTTACTTAATATAAAAGTTTTATATTTGGAGCCAGCTCAGTGACATGGCGCTGTCCATGCTGCTGCGCCACTTCTCGCGGCTGCTAGCCCCAGCCAGGCTCCTGTGCGGCCCTTCAGCACGGTCCAAGTTCTACCTGCGGGATCTGCTGAATGACAAACCTGACTGGCTAAAAGTTGGGCTGACCTTGGGCACCACTGGCTTCCTGTGGTTCTATCTCATCAAACAACACAAGATGTTTTAGAGTATAAAAGAAGAAATGGTTTGGAATAAACTTTGGAAATACTAATATAGTATGCTCCATATAATGATTATAGAAGTTCTTCTGGATTCACCAGTCTGCTGAGTTTTGAATGTCAGAGAAAAAGTTATGTGAATATATATGAAGTCGGAATTTGTGTTTTGCATTATTAAATGAAAGAAATTAAAATGCTTCTGTGTTCTTCAAATAATTCATATTGTGACAACTTGTAAAAATGTCTAGAAGTATTTTGGTATGGCAGATACCATGTGATAACAGGGTCAGTGGTAGTTAAGGAAAAGTTCCTAAGAAGACTTGTTAGGGACTGTAATGTTTGGCATGCATGAGGACCCGGGTTCAGTGCAGAACTAAATGTCAGAAAAGCAAACAAACAAAAAGAAAAAACAGATGAAATAAATAAATAAAAGTTGACTCTCACTTTAAAAAAGAAAAAAAACTTACAGAGATGGATTTGATAATCATTGCTGATGAATCTACTCTCATAAACTTTTTTTTTGATAAGTCAGAAAATAAAGATGAATCCTGTTACCAGTAGTTATTCTAACTTCATTTCCTTGAATTTAAATGATTTTGATTTGGGTGAAGTTTGTTGTCCCTTTTTAATAATATGATTTTCATCCACTGATTTAGCAAACTCTAGATTGTTCTTAAAAGGCAGGGAGATGGCTAATAGACACAATTTAAAATAATTCATTATTTGCATCTCCTTTCTGAAGTTAAGTAGGAAAGCCTGTTACTTTTAACTGTGTTATATGTATTTTGGACTTTGGTCAAGACTCATTCTGAAAGAATCATAGCCCAGTATATTCAGAAGTCTTTTCTTAATTCAGAGTTACTTTATTTCAGAATAATTATTTAAGACATGATCAGTAAAAGACCAGATATTGATAAAAAGTTTTATATTCAAATTTTAATTTATTAGTACTTATGCACACATATATTTTGCTAAAAGACCTATTTCGGTACTTAAGGTAGTTTTTTGAGTTTTTCACATGGCCCTTGTTGCTCTGACACTTAGTGTTGTGTATTTGGGTTGCTGGGGTTTGAACCCATGTACTTGTGCACGTTGGGCAAGTGCCTTAACCACCCAGCACCGCTCCAGCCCCTATTTATTTACTTACTTTTTGATGGTACTAAAGATTGAACTAAGGGGGTGCTCTTATCACTGAGCTACCACACTTTGGTAAAGTCTTATCAGGTTGCCTAGACTGGCCTCAAACTTGTGATCCTTCTGCTTTAGGTTCCTAAGAAGCTGGCATTAAGGCGTGTACCACCATGCCTGGCCCTTTAGTCCCTTTTAAGATATAGAACCTTTCATCTTTGTTTTTCTATACAGATTATGTATTGAAGAAGTCAGCTTATTAGACCTGTAGAATTTTCCACATTCTTAGTTTTGCTGATTGTATACCTGTGGTATTATAAAGTCTATTTGTCCCCTGTATCTCCTGTAAACGGATAACTTAAGAGACTATATAAATTCAGATTTGATTTCTTTGGCAAGACTATAGGTAATTTTGCCTACTTTTATTGCATTACATCAAAAGACAATTTCTCGTGGTCTTCTGTTTTGTGATTTTATCATTAAACAGATAAAGATAATTTTATCATTAAACAGAATGATTCTGATCATTCTGTTATCATTATCCTGGTTCATCCCTTTTCACCTAATGGTTGTAGCAGCCTGCTAATGCATAGAAGATCCATTATTTTATCTGGAGATCCAAACAGGTGATTTTGGTGGGGGCTCATTCATTCTACATTTATAAGCTGGAATTCTTCTAGCTGATGGATTGTTCTGAGTATAGTTTGTTCAGTAAAGGCAAGATAAATGCTTGCATCTTTCCCTTTATAAGTATCATGTACAAATCTGGAATCAACCATTTCTATAAAGATTTTTTTTTTTAATTGAGAAATATAGACCAAAATAACGATGTTGGCTGTCTTCATTGCTCATGGATTGTTTTTAGGCCTTTTAAGTGGATAGAACCAGAAAATAGTCTGTTCTTCAGTTTCTTTTTTTCTTTTAAAATAGAAAATACATCATAAGTTCATATTGATGTTTTTAATTCAAATTTAAGACTCTAAGGTTTACTTAGTATCTTTGATTTTATTTTTCCATGTCTCTTATGCTAAAAATATTTGTTTCTAACATAAACATAACTTATTTTCTTTAATCTGTTTTATACCTATTTATAGATACATACTAATTTCCTAATAACAGAATCCATATAATGAATAGCATAATGACTGAAAATAGTTTATGATTTCTTTTTCTTTAGGACATATAGTATTTTACCATCTTTAAAGGTCATTTGAAATAATCACTCTTCGTACAATTAAGGCCAGCAATTGGATTTTACTGTTAGCTTAATTTTATTACTTTTTTTTTAAAAAAGAGATTTTTGGTCTCTATTTTGATTTAGTTTTGTTTGAATTAAACAAAGTCATATTACTAATTAAAATCATGTTATTGGCAGAAGGATTACAGAAGACTGTTTTGAGATTTCTTTGTTTTTCTTTTTTCTTTAGGATATATCTCATTATGGTTATTTTATAGTGTTTAAAGCCATTTGAAAAAAATTCTCTAAATCACAAACTCAGTTCACAGCTAGATTTAGTTTCTTTTTTTTTAATTTAGGAATTGCTTCTTTCCATTTTAATGGAGTTTTAAAATAATTTTGTAAATATTTTGTGTTTTCAGAGTAAAGTCTGTAAAACAGTATACATTAAAAAAAATCCAGCTTTCATCCCTCCCAGCCTCTGTGCCTTCTCTTCATAAATATGTATTTTTCTTAAGTCTTGGGTTTATTCTTAAAACAAACAAACAAAC
This sequence comes from Aplodontia rufa, assembly GCA_004027875.1. NCBI lineage: Eukaryota > Metazoa > Chordata > Mammalia > Rodentia > Aplodontiidae > Aplodontia > Aplodontia rufa. The sequence goes on from PVKS010018848.1 coordinate 25,166, forward strand.
AAACATATTTGTATTTTCATCTTTCTTAGATGAAAGATAATATAAAATATACACTATTTGGTACCTTGCTTATTTTCATTTAACAATATATCCTGTCCTGCTAAAGTATAACCTCCAGGGCATATTCTTAAGTTAAAAAAAAATCAAAAGCAGAGGTTCTTATGCTTTTTATACCTGTTTAGTATTTTATAGTATGGATGTTTATGTAAGTGGTACCATATGGATGTTTTATTTGTTTGTTTGTTTGTTTTTTAACTAGGGATTGAATGCAGGGTTATTTAACCACTGGGCCACTTCCCTAGCCCTTTTTATATTTTTATGTTGAGACAGGGTCTTGCTAAATTGCTCAGGGCCTGTGTTAGCATTACCCCTGGTTATCAAAGTTTATACACATTGATTGCTACAGTTTTGACAATGTTTCCCCCTCATCTGTATCCTGTATCGCAATATACTTCTAATAAATGTGGAAAAAAATAAATAAATAAAATGAAAAATTAAAACTAAATAAAAATAAAGTACAAAAAAAAAATTGCTCAGGGCCTTACAAAGTTGCTTAGGCTGGCTTTGAACTTTTATCCTCCTTGCCTCCGCCTCCAGAATTGCTGGGATTACAGGCGTGTGCCACTGCGCCTGGCCATATGGATGGTTTTTAAGGCTGTTTCTAGTCTTTTTGTGTTAATTGATAGCGATACTTGCACATATCTTTTTGTATTTGCTAAGAATTGAGGACATTTTAGTTCTGGGAAATATCATCCACGGAGCATCACTTATATTTACTTTGTCTTGTATAGAATAAAAAACTCCAAAAATATATATTTTTTCACTTATATTTACTTTGTCTTGTATAGAATAAAAAACTCCAAAAATATATATTTTTTCACATAAGTTCAAGAATTACTGATAACCCTGTATTCATTGCTAAGTTATTGTAGCAATACCCTGCTGTATTTGTTACTTGACCACCATAGTGTAAATGAAACTATTCACAGTTGGTATTTTTAATGATTAAGTAACATGCTAAGTTTTCTGTGGTAAGTAATGTTGGAAGTTCAATACTTAATATCCAAACTAAGCAATCTAAGAATCACATTTGTGTTGTTTTAAATAGTATGACTACACAGTTCAATTTTTTGTTCACTAATATATAGGAAATATTGTAACATCACCAGAGATTTCGTTAGAAATTGTTTTCTTTTTTAACTTTGTTTAAATTCATTAGAAAAGCGTACATTTAATTATCTTCCATGATAATTAAATGTAGTAACAGTTTAGCTTGTACAATTTATTGTGGAATATTTCACTTATGTGCCTTTAAAGTATACATATATATATTTTTTTATTTTTATCTTTTTATTTTTTATACAGGCAGTATAACTCCAACTGTGGAACTGAATGGGCTTGCTATGAAGAGGGGAGAGCCTGCCATCTACAGGCCATTAGATCCAAAGCCATTCCCAAATTATAGAGCTAATTACAACTTTCGGGGCATGTACAATCAGAGGTTTGTATGTCTCCTTTGGTTTTGTTCATTATTATTATATATGAATATTGTAAAAGTTTCTGAAACTCATGGTATTTTCAGTGTAACTGCAGTTTACACTTGGACACTTTTCAGGCTCACAAGGAGAATTTAAAGTAAGACATTAAAACTGCAGTTTTCAGGAGTTGAGTCATGAGAGCCATACAATTTGTTACAAGCAGGACCAAGTGTTAAAGCCAACCCAAAGTCTATAGTGTCAACTTCCCAGTTGGCTTTCTTATTCCGTCACCAAGTAGAAATTCAGTGTTTGTCTTGATTCATACATAAATGGACAGGAGTGTTTGTAATTTATAGGAAATTTATCAGAGGAAGCAAAGATGTACTGTCTTTTTGTGCATTGCATGACTCTATGATAGTTATAAGTGTAACCAAATTTTCTTGTACAAGCATGGCAGAAATTTCAAAATAAAGGTTTGTGGAGTCCCCCACCCATCATAAAAGTCATATAAAATTATGTGGAGAATGGAAATTACAGAGATGTGAAGAAATATAAATAAGCTGTAATCCCAGAAGTAGCCACCTTTTTAATATTCTGACATAATTTACATTTTTTCTTAGCATGTAGATGTATTTAACTGAATTTAAGTTGTCTTTATGTGTAATTTTATAGTAATATATAGTGAAATGCATAGATATTAAGTACATCTTGATGACTGTTGTATTATTTATGTATATATGTATTTATACTTTATTTTATGACTTTTTATATATACATATCCTCATGTGATCACCAGTTAGAGAAAGTTCCTATTACTTCTGAGGGTTTCTAGAGACTTCCTGCTGTAACACTCTCCCACCCCCTCCCAGAAGTAGCCACATTTTGTCAGCATGGATTAGTTTTTCTTGCTGAACTTCATGTAAATGGACATAAACCATATTCACTGTGTGTCTGGCTTCTTTCACTTTGTATAATAGTTTTCTTGTTTTGTTTATTGTTTGTTTGTTTTGAGACTCATCCTTGTTGCTTATGTCTGGAATTTGTCCTTTTTTATTGCTGAATGTTTTTCTTTTGTGTCAATATGTATTAATTTGTTTGTCTTGTATATGCGGTATGGTGCCTTGTTTTCACCTAAGACAGTTTTTCATGTCTTTAAATAATCTTCTAGAAATATTTTTGCTAGCTACAAAATACTTCATGTGACCAAGGTTTATTCATAATTGTATGCCTATTTTTGGTCATCTAGGTTTTCAGTAATACTACAATAAACGGTCTTTATGTACACATCCTTGTTCACATCACTGTTTATTTTCCTTAAGATAGGTTATTGTAAAGGGAATATTATAATTAAAAAGAATAACATATTGCCTAATCTACATTAAAGTTTATCATAATTTCTTATAGTATATGAGAATACATTTCCTATTCTGACAATACTGAATTTAAAAATTGTTTGATAGTTAAAAAGTGGAATTAAAGAATTTACTCCTAGGGATTGCCAGTGAGGCTGGATTTTTGTTTTACCTTTTTTGATTTGTCTATTTTAGTTGGCTTATTTTTACAGCATTGCTTTGACCAGTTTTCAAATGTTTATATGTTAAGGATTATTAGTATTCAGTCTATGTTATTTGTTATAATTCTCCTGCTTTAAAAATTTTGAATTTTAATTTTGTTTGTTATAATTTTAAAGATTGTATGGTATAATTTTTTGACTTTTAAAAACATTTTTTCTCCCTTTGCTTTTGTGCCTAAGAAATTCTTTTTTTCCACATGTGAATAAATAATTTTGGATGTTTTTGTTATGGTTTTGTTTACTGATAGTACACCTCAGGTGTTCAGAGAATGTATTTATTTAGTCTGTCTATAATCTGATACTTTTTGTTATCTTGCTTGGTAATAGAAAAAAATTGCCTTTGATCAAAGCCATTTAAATTAGTCCTGTTCAAATTGTAAATAGTTCTTTTAAGTGTTGCTGCTTAGAGTCTCTAAGAAAAACTTATACAGTCTCTTAGACTTCCTTCCCTTTCCCTTTCCTCCCAGTGTGCCTGGAAGTTGACTCTATGCTAGGAATGAAAGGCTGTGCTCCTCTGTACAAGTGTCCTATATTGTCCTTTGGTGCTTCTGCTTTTTGCAGTGATGTCCAGTGTCTACCAGGAGCTGCAAGCTGCAGTTAGTGACCTTGAGTTCATTTTCTTTCCTCATGTTATGCTTTCAGAGGGTATCTGGAACGTCCTCCTTGTAAATTTGGCCTAAACCCTCAGCTTTTCTTGGCTCCTCTGATACGTTGTTACATTCTGCTCTTCTGTAGAGCATCTAGCAGCAGGCTTGCTTATTCTCAACTCCATGTGCATACCACATAAGAGGCCTAGGGGACATGGTATTTTTCTTACATTTGCTTTACTCTTTCTTTTTTTTTGGAATAATATGTCTGTTTTCTTTTAGTCTAACATTACCAAATATAAACAAAGCTAGTTGTCCACTTTAGCACTGTAGGCATATTTAGTTACCATAGTAAGGAATACCTAGTCCATTCTATACTTATAAGATGTTTTGTTTTATTTATTTATTTTTGGTGGTGCTGGCGATCAAACCTACATTCTCACTTACGGGCATGCACTTTACCACTAAAGTACGTCCACAGCCAGAATTTTATTTTATTTTGTTTATTTATTTTTGTGGTGTGGAGATTGAGTCCAGGGCCTTGTGCATGCCAGGCAGATGCACTATCTTTGAGCCACATTGCCAGCTCCCCAGAACCTTTATTTTTAATGTAATATAAGGGATATATTCTTAAGAGTATTATGTTATATATTTTGTTGTATTTTAATATATCTACAGTCCTTTATTGAAATTTTGCTGTAATTTTGACGAGGGAATTTATTATTTTCAAGTGGAAGAAATATGGCCCTAAAGCAGTGAAAAATCAGATAGTAATCACTATCCTTATGGAACTCATGTTCTAATAGGAGAGGCAGTCAATAAGAGTTAGTCACTGAGAAGGTAGCTCTTGATGAAGACCTAAAGGAAGAGAGGAAAAGAACATGTGAATGGCTCCAGGCATAAGAAACAGGAAGCGCAAAGCCTCTGCAGCGGAAGTGAGCCTGGCCTGTGGATGCTTCCACCCGGAGTCTGTGTCTGGAATAGGGTGAATCAAGAGGGAGAGGAGTTGGTACCTGAAATCAGAGGAGGCTGTAGGAGCCATGTGCTTTGATTTTTTTTTTTTCGGTCAATTTCAACTTCCAAGCTTTGATTCTGAGGTTGTCATGAGGGGTAGAAGAATTTTATTTATGACAGAAGTCATAATTAAAGGCTATTTCTTAGATCATTCCCATTAATGGATAATGTAAACTTTTCCTTTATATTTTTGGGAGGATCTTTATGATTTTTCTGCAGATAACAAAAAGGGTAAGAACAAAATAGGGAAATACTATTAAGCCTTCAAACTATATTTTATCTTAAAAACTTTTTGCTTGCGAAAGAGCAGCTCTCCCCATTACTCAGTAGGCTGTTAAAATTATGATTTTATACTTGGTCTTAATTTATAGATGATAACACTCAAATGTATTACAGGGAATTTGGAGCCAGAGATCAGAGGAGACTCTCCCTTATCAGACTCCAGATGAGTCAGTAGCTTCTTAAGGCAGGGAATGAAAGGTTGAGAAGTCTAAGAGACCAATATCCTTTAGAGAGGTCCTCTCATTATTTATTTAAAATAATGCTAATTGATAATTATTTATTACCCATGCTGTTGTTTTTTTCTCCATTCTCTGCTGATGAGGTTTCTCCATTTGGACTCACTCAAAGGCCTAAGAAAAACTGGGGTTTTTTCCTCTACTCTTTTATAGTGGTGGAGGAAAAAGATTGTTCTTTGGAAAACACTGTGGATATAACCTGAATTCTGAAGAACCTGACTCCTTTTGTTACACTGAAGATGTTTGACAAAGAATACATGTAGTTATACCTTTTTGTTTCTCATTTGAGGTACTGTTCACTAAAAGATATATTATAAAGTAGAAAACATTTAAAAATTCATATGACAAAGGATAAGGTGAAGATTGGAGAACATTTTAAGCTTATGTTAGTCAGCTTTAGATAATTGGCTTAAACAGAAAGGCTCACAGTATAACAGGTTTTAGTCCATGGTCCATTGGGCTGGTTGCTTTTGGGCCTGTGTTGAGGCAGTATATTACAGCAGGAGTGCTTGACAGAGGAAGCTGCTTTCTTCATGGCATCCAGGAAGCAAAAAGAGAGGAAGAAGAGAAACCAGGTCCCAGTGTCTTCTTCAAGGATATACCCCTGTATGACTAGAAGACATCCTACTAGACCCTACCTCTTAAAGGTACCTCTACTTTCCAGTAGCACCAGAGGCTGGAAACCAAGCATTTAATGCACGTTCCTTTGGGACAAATTTGTCTAAACCGTAGTAATGTTTTTATTTTCCTATCTTTGTTATAAAAAATTATATAAAGGGATAGAATGACTGAAATAAGGCCTCCTGCTTATTAATTTTGTATATTCATAGATAACAAACGGTTTTGTAGGTTGACAAATGGCCAAAAAGCCCCTTGATCTACTGATTCGGATTTTCTAAGGACCACAACTTGGAATGGATTATAAGAAAAGGGGAATTTGGGGCACATGTAAGTAGACGGTCTCTCAGGGAGATATTTGAGTATGATTGGATGTAGGGCTTTAGTGTGGTTCTTCCTCATTTTTCATTTTTTTTTTTTGTAGTTATCTCATTTTTCCTCTTCTTTACTTCAATCTCAAACAAGTTCACTCCCGGAGCTGGAGTGGGGGCTCAGTGGTTGGAGTGCTTGCCTGGCATGCATGAGGACCCAGGTTCAAAATCCAGCACCACATACACAACTAAGTGTTGAAGAAACAAAGACCAGATGAAAATATAAATAAAATTGATTCTGTACCTCATGTTTTACATGGTCTATAGACTTGTAGTTCTAGGAAAGAGTCAAATTTTAAATTTATTTTTTAATTTCTTTTAAACAGTACATTGAGCTACATCCCCAGTCCCATCTAAAAATATATTTCTTAGAAATGTTCCAAGAAACAGTTTGAGTAGATTATCCATCCCAGGATTCATATTCAAACTGGGTTTGGCACGGTGCGGGGGGATACTTTAATTGACTAAGTCTGAATTTTGTGCTTAGCCTGGAGAAATGGGGATTTATCTCCATCCAATGCACAGAATGCAATTATTTTATAGAATTGTTCTCCAAAGACAAAGGCTCTGAAAGAAGATAATTATCATCACCATCAGAATATTTCATTCAAATCTTGGTTCTGATGCTTTCAGTTTGTGATCTAGGGCAAGGCCCTGGCCCTCCCTGAATTTTCTCATTTGCTAGATAGAAATAATAACAGCAAATGAAAGGACTTTTATTCATTCCACAAACATTTATTTCAGGCCTGCTCTTTGCTATATACTGTATTCAAGTAGAGTTTATGATAAGATAGTTGAATAGACTCAGAAATCTAGTAGAAGAGGAAGACAATGAAAAGAAGTAATGATAGAGTGATAGGAGTGTCTTGATGGTGCCATGGAAACATTGGGAACAAGAACTGCACTCAGATTGGGGCATCAAAGAAGCATTTCAGGAGGAATCGACGCTTGGCCTGAATCTTTAAGGTTAACCAGATGAAGAAGGTAAGAAAAAAAAAACAATGCAGATTTTGGGTAGCAAAGACTAGGATCCTGAGAAGTTTAATTCATCCATGGACTTGCAGGTAGTTTGGTATGTCTGGAATGAAAGAGCTGAAGTTCATGCTAGGCCTGTATCTGGATGTCTTCAAGTGTCATGCCAGTGGTTTGAGTTTTATCCAGAAGATAATTGGGAGCCATTGAACAATTTTAGAAGATGATTGCGAGCCACTGAACAATTTTAAGCTGAGGGATAAAAGCAATTGTATATATGTTTTAGGAATATTGCCTTGGCAATACATGCAAGTAGGTTGGTGAGTCTTACAATTCAAAGAAGAAGCGAAGAGTTTGTTGTACTTAAGCTTAGTGTGATGAGGACCCAGAACAGTGAAAAATATAGAGGACTGAACAGTATTCATAGATATTTAGAAGGTAGACTTGATAGCATTGGGGAATGATAGGGTGGGATACTGTCAGCTTTTCATTGCTGTGATGAAAGGAGGAAAGATTGATTTTAGCTTAGAGTTTCAGTCCATAGACCCTTAACCTCAATACTGTGGGCGTGCGGTAAGGCAGAATGTCATGGTGGGGAGGGTGTGGCAGAGCAAAGTTGCTTATCTCATGGTGGCCAGAAAGCAAAGAGAGAAAACGATCCAATTTCTTGGGACCAGAAGTGTTTCAGATTTTGGAATTTTGGGGGACTTTGGAATAATTGTATTTGTATAATGAGGTATCATGGGAATGAGACCGAAGTTCAAACACAAAATTCATTAATGTTGTTTCATATATACCTTTTGCAGGTAAAGGTGCCTTTTTTTTCTGTGCTAGGGTGCTTTACCTTCCCTAGCATTTTTATTTTTTAGTTTTGAGATGGTGTCTCATTAAATTGCTTTAGGGCCCCACTAAATTGCTGAGGCTGGTCTTGAACTTGGAATCCTGTTGCGTCAACCTTCCGAGTCTCTGGGATTATAGGTATGTGAAGGTTATTTTATATAACAAAGTAAATAAATAACTTTGTGTATGAAATTGCGTTAGTGTGTATTGAACCATAAGATCTGTGGCATCATGTCGGTCCTCAAAATCAGATACCGGAGCATTTCAGATTTTGATTTTTGCATTAGGAATGCTTAACCTGTATTTCAAAGTTTATGTTACATAGGCTGATAAGTTGCTATATAGTGTGATTTGGCGTGCTGTTTATTTTGAGGTTATTCAGACTGGCAGTGTTCTTCACTGTTTGTAAACCCTTTCAAAAAACATATTGGAAAGTGGAACAGTTGAGAAACATTGAATATATTTGTACTACCCATGATATAAACAGGCATAAATGTACACTTTTGGTTTTTGCCACCAGATGGTGCCTGTGTACTGATAAAATAGTACATAATTTTGAAATCTCTTGGATAAATGAAACAAGTATGAAATGGGGAAAAGCAGGCATTTGTTCTAGTAGTTTATATATAGTTTTGCATTTTATATCCTATATTCCTTGGTTTGGGGACTATATCATTTTCTTTTATTATGTGCTTTACACATGGACGTGTGTCAAGGCTATAAAAAATGTTGCTTCTTTCTGGGCATGGTGGTGTTCACCTATAGTTCAGTGACTCAGGAGGCTAAAGTGGGAGGATCACAACTAGAGGCCAGGCTTGCAACTTAGTGAAAACCTTGGCAACCTAGTAAGACCCCTGTCTAAATAAATAAATAAATAAGGCTGGGGACGTAGCTTAATTTCCTGGGTTTAATTTCCAGTACAGGGGAAAAATAGTATAGAAAAAAATGTTGCCTTGTTATGAGGATGTTTTTCATTTGGAGGAATAAATCTAAACTCCTACCAGTAAGACACATTAAAAAATACACTGTTATTTAAAAGCACTTGTGAGCCAGAGAAGAGAATTTAAACAGGTTACCAAAGCAAGGATGAGGAAGAGTGGGTTTAAGATAGTAGCTCTCATGATCACAGTTATAAAAATTCTTAATAAAATATTAATGAGTTAAATTCAATAAAATTTAAATAATGTAATATAGCATAATTAAATGGGATTTAATCCAGGAAAAGCAGGGTTGGTTTAGTATAGAACAATCAAAACAATTACTTATGTTAACATATTGATGTAGGAAAACCATAAGAGCACCTTATTAGAAAAAGAAAAAGCATTTGAGATGGGCATGGTGGCACGTTCCTATACTCCCACTTATTTGGAAATTAAATAGAGAAGTAAAATCATCTGTATTTGTAGACATTGTGATCCTGTATGTATAAAGTTCTAAGAAATCAAAACTGAAAACTGATAGAATAAGTAAGGTTAGTAAGGTAATAGGATAAAAAGTTAGTGTGTAGAAAAATCAGTGGTATTTCTACTTAATAGTGATGGGCAGCTTAGCAAATTACTATAGCCTAAAAAATTATATTTAGGAATAATTTAACAGCATATTGAAAGCTATAACCTAATTGCACACATTAACGAGGACTCAATTTTTAAAAAATTTTATTTAGTTTTTCATGTGGCTCTCGTTACTCCCACACTTAGTTGTGTACATGGTGCTGGGGTTTGAACTCTCATACTTGCGCATGCCAGGCAAGCACTGTAACCGCTGAGCCACCACTCCAGCCCCTCAAGGACTCAATTTTAAAATACCGTTTCTCCCAAAGTTAATTGCTGATGTAGTACAATCTCAGTCAAAATCCTATAATTCATCCTAAAATTAATGCTAACATTGGAATATGTGTAGGACATGAAGTAGCAAAGGACATGAAGTAGCTAAAACAATTTTGAAAAGAAAGAGGAAGTTGGAGGGCTCATTCTACCTAACTTCAAGATTTGCTCAAAACTACATTAGTCACAACAGTGGGAAAATACATGGATTAGTGGAATAAAAAGAACAGAGGTTGGTATTCCATGGATCATGGACAAGATCTGACTTGGCTATTTTTGTGTGCCCTCAAGCCAGGAATGTTTTTCACATTTTTAAATGGCTGAAAAATGTCAAAAGAAAAATGATATTTTGTTAACACATGGAATTTAAGTGAAATCCAAAGTTTAGTGTATGTTAAGTTTTATTGACATATAGCTACAATCTTTGTCTACATCTACATATTGTCTATAGCTGCTTTTATGCAAATATAGCAGAGTTGAGTATACGTGAAAGAGATTGTATGCCCTGCAAAGCCTAAAATATTTACTAACATCCTTTACAGAAGTTTTCTAAACTCTGGAATATGGAGGTAAGAGATAGCATCATCCAGATATATTTAATTCTTTCATAATTAATTTAAATAAAGGCAGAAATGGGGGAAAGGATGCTTTTTCCAAAAATTATTGGTAAAATAATTGGATATCAGACAGAAACAAATAACTTTAACCTGTATCACATAATAGACAAAACATAATTACAGTGGATCATAGATCTAAATGTAAAAGTTAAAACTGTAAAATTTCTAAAAACAGAACAACAGCAACAACATAAAAAACCTGGTATTTTGAAGATAGGGAAAGATTTTTTTATAATACCAACAGCACAAGTCATGTTTTCCAGAAGAAAGTATTTTGGGATTTTGAAATAAAGATTTCTTAGAACACGAAAAGCACAAATCATGAAAATTTGAGAAATCAAATGTCATCAAAATTTAAAACTTTTAGTCCCTGAAAGTCACACAGTTTTAAAAAATGGAAAAGCAACATATATTTGAAAGATAACTTGTCTCTAGGATACATAAAAGAATACCTACAACAAGAAGTCAAAAAGGGGAAAATATTTAAACAGACTCTCACTGAGGAAGAGATAAGAATGGCTAATAAACACATGAAAAGATGCTTAGAAAGACTTGGCAGCACCAAGTGTCATGGTGGGGCAACTAGAATTATATATCACTGCCGGCAATATAAAATGGTAGAGCCACTGTGTCAGAATTTGTCATTAATTTCTTACCATTACATGTACTTACCATTCCATTCAGCAACTATACACTTAGTATATACCTCAGAGAAATGAAAACATATAACCAAAGACTTTTAGATCGTTGTTATAGTATCTTTCCTTATAATTGCCCTTGATAGGAAACATTCTGAATATCTACTATCAGGTAAATGGTTAATAAGAATAATATAACCGTTCCTTGGAATGTTAATTCAGCAATAAAGCTGATGCATGCATACAGTATGTTGGAATCTCAAAAATATTATGCTGAGGGAAAAAAGCCGAATATGTAGTACACATACTGTGATATTCTGTTTTTGTGGAATTCTGCAGCAAAACTGTTCCTTAGTGATAGAAAGAAGTTCATTTGGGTGTAGGAATTTCCTATACAAGAAAACTTTTGATTTTGATGATTGTCATATGATGAGTGTTAAAATTCATCAATGAACACATTTCATTATGTGTAAATTTTATCCAAAAAAGTTGATTTGAAAAATACATTTTATAATACTAACTTGATTTGAAGTTAAAGATATTTCTAAAATTTTTCATATTTTTGCTCCTCATGCATTTGGCCACAGACATTATGAATGTCTTACTAGGGCTAAAATAATATTTATCCCATAGTATGTTTGAGATCAAAATGACTTGCCTATATGTTGCTTTACTTTTGTTTTTGCACTAAAATTGTTATTGTAACTGTTAGCTTTTATTATACTGTAATGATAGTCCAGTTACAATTACATACTCTGAGGTTGGAATCATAGCAATGTGGATTTGAGCAGGTTACTCAGCCTAATTCTCAGTTAGTTTGAGGAGGAATGAATTCCTTGTAGTGTTGTTTTTAGGATTTAATAAAGTAATTCAGGGGACCACACATGGTTCATAGTGTTTACTATAGTGTTTTTAGTTCCTTAAGTGAATCTAAATGTCAGTATATTTGCACTAGATGTTTTTCTTTTGAGGTATTTTTTAAAATTGGTTTCTGCCCATTTAAAAAAACAGGCAATGATTCTATTATTATTCTTGGTATATGCTTTATAGTGGAGTGACTGATTCCATATTGCAAATGCATATTTTTGACTTTTGTTGGAATTTAGTTGACCTTGGAATAGTATTGGCTGTAGCTTAGAGAATCATTTTTCTTTATGAAAACGGCACATCAGTGGTTATTTTTTTTTTTTAAGAGAGAGGGACAGTGAGAGAGAGAGAGAGAAACAATTTTTATTTAGTTTTTCATGTGACCTTCACTGCTCCGAGACACTGTTGTGTACATGGTGCTGGGGTTTGAACTTGCGTACTTGCACGTGCTGGGCAAGCACCGTAAAACCGTCGATCCATCGCTCCAGCCCCAACATCAGTGGTTATTAACTTGGGATTTAAACATGAACTTTGGAAAAAAGCTGAAAGCTTTAAGTAATAATTATATATAGTATTTTATATACATACATCTTCTGCTGTGTCCTAGCTTGATAGCTATTTATTTTATCTTTGGTCTTTTAACTTTCTTTAGTTTTATTTCCAAGACAAGGAATGGCTTGTCTGTGTTTTCTTTCCATGGAATTAGTATTCAGGTACTAGTAACTTGGAAGTAAATTTTTCCCATGATAGAAATTCAGGATTTCACACTCCTTTGTTCTGTTCTTAAACGTAGCCAGGTAAGCCCAAGACCTACCACTTAATTTGGAATTAGTGACTATTTAAGATATTTGTGTTTATTAAGTAAATTTTTTACGTCAAACAAGTTTAACATATTTCATAGTCTCCTTAAACAAAAATAAAAGAAGTAAACCAAGCCAATTTTTTTTTTTAATATAAAGAGAGGGACAGTAAGAGAGAGAGAGAGAGGGAGAAAGATCAATTTTATTCTAGTTTTTCATTTGGCTTTTTTTTTTTCTTTTGCTCTGACATACTTCATTGTGTACATGGTGCTGGGGTTCTAACCCTCGTTCTTGCACATATAGGCAAGCACTGTAATTGTCGAGTCACTGCTCCAGCGCCCCAAGCCAATTCTTTTTTTTTTTTTTTTTTTTTTGATTTTTTTTTTATTAGAGAAATATAGAAATACAGTTGAGGGGGAAACATTATCAAAACATTAGAAATCAATGGATATAAACTTTGTTATTGAGGGGAAAAGCCAGATCATGGATGACCACCTTGGATTTTACCTATTGCAGTTTCCCCCAGAAGAACTCATGCGTTAAATGGGTAGTTCGTGGAGGAATGACATCGGCTTCTGGGATGGTTCCCCCATCTTCCCAATCTCCAGACTTCTATGAGTTCTTCATATACCCTCCCCCCTCCCCATCCCCCTCCCTATACCTCCAAGTATCCTAGGGAGCCATCCCCCTAATGCTCTGAAAGTCATTCAATTTGCAGTTTTGCTAGGTTAGCCATCAGCCCTACTGCTTCCCCATATATGCTAGCATCAACAGATGAGAGAAACCATTCGGCCCTTGAGTCTCTGAGCTTGGGAGACTTCACTAAGCATAATTTTATCCATATCCATCCATTTGATTTCAAAAGACAATACCGTCTTCTCTAATGGCCGAGCAGTATTCCATTGTATATATGTACCAAAGTTTTTGTATCTACTCGTCGAGTGAAGGGCATCTGGGTTGATTCCATAATCTAGCTATAGTAAATTGAGCTGCTATGAACATTGATGAAGCCACCACATCACTATAATACGCTGATTCTAACTCTTTTGGGAAAATACTCAGGAGTGGGATAGCTGGGTCGAAAGGTGGTTCCATCCTTAATTTTTTGAGGATTCTCCACACTGCTTTCCAAAGTGGCTGAACCAGTTTGCAGTCCCACCAGCAGTGTAGTAATGTTCTTCTTTTCCCACAGCCCCACCAGCATCTGTCATTATTTGTATTCTTCATTTTTGCCACTCTAACAGGAGTGAGGTGGTATTTCATGGACGTTTTGATCTGCATTTCCCTTATAGCTAATGATGTCGAACATTTTCTCATATATTTATGGGCTTTCTGGACTTCCACTGGAGAGAAGTTCCTTTTGAGTTCTTTAGCCCATTTATCGATTGGATTATTTGCGAGTTTGGACTTTAGTTTCTTTAGTTCCCTGTAAATTCTGGGTATTAGCCCTCTGAGGTGTAGCAGGCAAAAATTTTCTCCCATTCTGTAGGTTCTCTCTTGATGCT
>PVKS010018849.1:0-39383 GCA_004027875.1 Aplodontia rufa
CAGACCCAGCCCTCCTCCCCCAGACCCTGGGGGGGGGTCCATACCCAGCCCACCTCCCTCAGACCCCTGGGGTTCTAGGCCCCAATCCTCCCTCAAAACCAGGGGTCCAGACCCAGCCCACCTCCCTCAGACCCAGGGGTCCATCTCCCTGCCCCTTACCGGTCTCTTTCACTCGTTCCACCACAATGATAGTGTTGACTCTCTCACCTCGGCTGCGCCGCTGGGGTGGCCGGGGAGTCGCAGGGCCTTGCTCTTGAGGAGCAGGGGGGCCTGCAATCCGGGCTGAGGGAGGAGGGGTATCTGGCCCTTTAGGGTCAGAGTTCTGGGGGGGCTTCAGCTCAATGGTCCCTGGAGAATCTGAGGTGGGCAGTTTAGAGAGGTCAGGCTGTGTGGCTATATAGGTGTCTGGTCTGGGGTTCAGGTGCAATTCATTTAGTGTAGTGACGGACATTTCTGAGGGAAGACTAGTGGAGATTTCAGGGTCAGAGGTCATAGAGATCGCTGTCGAATCTTGGTAGCTGGTGGTGGGGAATTCTGTTTGAGGAATTTCAGTAGGGCTGGTGTACATCACATGGGACTCTGGGTGGGGGTTTTCAGCAGGGTCAGGATGGATTGTTGGGGGAAATTCAGACTTTGGGATCTTGGTGGTATCAATACCATGGGTTTCTAGAGATTCAGAGTCAAGAGACTTGGTGGTATCAGGATTTGGGGTGTCAGGAGTTTTAGCATGTGAGGTTTCAGTGGTGTTAAGTTGGGGAATCTCTGGGAAATCTTGATGTGTAGTCTGTGTAGGGTCAGTGTTTGGGGCCTCAGAAAATTCAGGGTGTGAATTTTCTGAGCAGTTAGGTTTGGGGGTCTCAGGGGATCCTGGTAGTGGATTTTCAGTCAGGTCAGGTTTTGGGGTCTCAGAAGTTTCCATCACGTTGAAGGGGTTAGTTTTGGGGGTGTCCAGGGAATCTGATACTGAGGTCATGAGTAAGTCAGGCTTAGGGGTTTCAGGGGATTTGGGGTATGGGGTTTCTTGGGATTGAAGGCTGAGAGTCTCAGTGATGCTAAGGGGGGAGGTCTCAGGAGAAACTGCATGTGGGGTCTTGGAGGGCTCAGGATAAACGGTCCCAGCAAGTTCTAGGTTAGGCCAATCTCTAGTGGAATTTTCAGAAGTACCAGCGGAGGTCTCAGAGGGGTGGTCCATCCCCAGAAAGTTGGAACCTAGAGGTGGAGAGGCTGAGGGGGAGGCCTTGGAACCCAGCTGGGCAAGAAGGAAGATGAGGAGAAAGAGGATTGGGTTGAAGGATTCCATAGCTCTGTGAGAGGCCTGTAGATATTGGAGGGGGCAGAAACCAAGGGGTTAAGGTCAAAACCTCTGAGTCCCACCCACTCCAGAGGCCCCACCTGCTCCCCAGAGGCCACTCCCATTCGTTCCCAGGTGGACCAGGTCCAGCGAGGGCCCTGGCTGGTGCCAGGGAAAGGGGCAGAACTCCACCTGAACTCCCCAAAGGCTGAGGGGCTGCAGGCATCGTGGCTAAGGAAGAGAGGGCTGGGCTTCTTGGGCGTGGTAGTTAATTTCCTTATCTGTTTCTCCAAGGGGTCCCAGAAAAATTGGAAAAGAATAACAACTCTTTAAGCTCCCATAAATCCTGGACTTCAGCTTTGGAGGGTGTCAGATCTCCTTGGGGATGCGGGTTCACCCTTCCCAGGGCCTTCAGAGCTCCTGACTCAACAGTTGTTTACATGAAAGGAAACTCAGAAGGAACAGCTTGGGGCTGGAATCCTGGATCCAAGGGAAAAGGGAGGCACTTGGGTCCTGAGCCAAAAGGTTGTGTGGGGGTTCAGGATCCTGGGTACCACAGGGCGAGGGGGCTGCAGGTTAAAAATCCCTGGTTTATTCTAGAGATTAGAAGACTGGAGGTTCAGATGCCTAGACTTTTGAGGGAGTAAGGCTTGCAGGGCTGGAGTACAGGGAGAAAGGACATAGGGTCTTGACCTCTTGGGCCCTATTAGAAGGTGTTTGGGAGCCCTGAGTCCTCGGCCATCTAGAAATAGGAGGACTGGGCTCCCCAGCTGGGGCAGGGGGAGCTTTGGGGCAGGACTCTCAGTCTCCCTGTTTACTGAGGATGTAGCTAGACTCTCTGCCCCTCTAGGGTTGGTCTGGTCAGGTTCAGGTGGAGGTAACAGATACCTGGATGGGACAGGGTCGCTTGGGGTCTCTTACCTGCTCAACGATGTCCAAGATAACAGCAAGTGAGCTGAACTAGATGCAAAGATCTGTGAGTGGCACAGAATGACTCAGGGTAGGGAGGCAGGAGCTAAGATCCCAGAGGTGCACAGGTGACGCACCTGACCCTCTCCCCAGGGGTCCTGGGAACCTAGCAACAGCACTTAGGTTCTTAAAGGGATGGAGATAAAGGACATTGTCTCTGGAGTGGAGAAGGGAGTTAGGGACTGAGCAGTGTGGGGAGGATGTGACCCAATTAAACTATCTTTCTTTTGAAACCAAGGGTCCTGATTTTGTTTCCTACTCCACAAACCCAAAGATCTAGGCCCTCAGCTCCTTCCTGTCAGATCCCAGGATCTAGACCTCCAGCTGCCTCCTCCCCCAGTTTCAGGAATACAGATCCTCAGCAATTTCTTCCCCAAAGTCAGGAATTTGGGTCCCTGTTCCACCCAATCTTAGACCTAGGAGTCCAAGCTTTGTACCCTCCTCCTCTCTGGGGAACTAGGTGTCCGGGTGCCTATGTTCCAATTGCTGCTGCTTTTAGTACTTCCAACCTTTGCCCACCTTCCCCCCCCCTCCCCCGTGTAGAGCACCTAATTCTTCCTCCCCATCTCTCCCTTCGGGCCTCATCTCTGGGCATGGCCCTCCTGGCTGCCATCTTTACCTGCCTTCTCTCTGAGGGCCTTTTCCTCCCATCTTCCATCTCCACCTGGCTCTGTCTCTTTCTTTTTCGTTTCTTTATCTGCTGCTTCCTTTCTGTCTCTCCTTCCCTTCCTTGGTCACCCTCTGTCTTTGTCCTTTCCTCTTGGGTCACTTCTCACCAGTGCCTCCCCTCTGTTGTTTTTCCTGTCTCTTTCTATGTCTCTGACTCCTGCTCTTATGGTCCCTCTGCAGTCTCTATTTTTATCCCTCCAACACACCCACCCTGTGCCCACCCCTCTGTCTGTCGGTCTCTCCCCCTTCCTTTCCTCAGGTCTCAGCTCCTTGTCCCAATTAGTTGGTGGCCGCCAAGGAAGCGGCAAGGCCCCCACCCACCCTGGACTCCTCATTATCTCAGGCGGCTCCTAATGAGCCTGTGTGGGGGAATTGACCCTGTGCCCCTGGCCGGCCTGCGTCACTCCTGCCGGGGGCTGTGGAGGAGATATAAGGGGACTACAGCGTCGCTGTCCAAGCCCACTGCGCGGTAGGGGCCCTGCAGCAGGCTGTGTGGGGCGTGGGGTCCGGCATTCTGGTCCGGGCTGGACTTCAGGAGTTCTCCTTTCTCTCTCCTCCACAGGTGATGGAGAACCGCCAGGTGCCCAGGAGCCCCCGGGTGCGGCTGCTGCTGCTACTGCTGCTACTAGTGCCCTGGGGCACCCGCACTGCCGTAGGTGTTGCCCTGCCTCCCGCCGAGGCCTTCAGGTAGGTGCGAGGGGTGGGAAGCCAGAGACCCAAAGAGAGCGCAAAGAAACCCAGAGAGAGGACAGACTGGCCTGGAGTGGGGGAACGTGGATGGGAGAGAGAAGAGATAGATTCCGAGAAGGCGTGGAGAGCCTCGGTGCAGAAGCGGATTAATTCTCTGGCAACCTTATCGGGTTCTATTGGGCCAGGCGGTGCGCAGAGCGCTGAGGCCCGCCAAGTGCGCGGGACTGGGTCTGGACACCGAGCGCTTCCGACCTGGGGGAGGAAAGGGAGGCAAGGCACACAGAGAGGAGGGGATCCTGGAGGGTGGGGCGCGGCGGGGAGGCCTCGATGGGACTTCCGGTTAAACCTGCGGGGGCCTGGCAGGTAACCGGGGTCTGTTCGTTTCCCCGCAGCCTCCGTACACCCGGCCGGGTCAGATCGGGTCCAGTCACCCCACTGTCACGACGGAACCTGGCGCTGGCGGACGACGCGGCTTTCCGGGAGCGCGCTCGGCTGCTGGCCGCCCTCGAGCGCCGCCGCTGGTTGAACTCGTACATGCACAAGCTGCTGCTGCTGGACGCGCCCTGAGCGCCTCCCCCAACCCGCATCAATAAAGAGTGCCGCGAGCTCGGACCGCGCCTCCTTGCAGCGCCACCGCGTGTGTGTGTGCGTGTGCGTGTGCGTGTGCGTGGACTCGCGCGCAGGGCGGGGAGTACCCGGGTGAGGCGGCATCTAGCTCTCAGCTCCCTCTTTTTCCTTCTTAAATCATCTGTCCTTCCACCTCACCCTGCCTTTTCTCTTGGAAGCTGGCTTCCTCCCTCCCTCTGGATCTTGTCCTACCCCTGCTCTGTTCCCTCCTCTCACCTCGCACCTTTGTCCCTCTACTCCCCAGTTTCTGCTCCCAACTCTGACCTCCAAGGTCTCTGACAGCTGGAGTTTGTCTCCTTCTGTGTTGTCCGTCCCCGAGTCTCTCTTCACCTCCTGCCCTCCCACTCTTCTGCAGATCTCTGCCTCTTCTCATCTCCCCCCCCCTTTTTAAAGAGAGCTGGATTGTGAGAATCAATTTTATTTAGTTTTTTTAATGTGGCCTTCATTGCCCGACTTCGTTGTGTACGTGGTGCTGGGATTTGAACCCACGTACTCACGCATGCCAGGCAAGCACCGTAACCACTGAGCCACCTTCTTAATCGCCCCCTCTCTCCCCTTTGTTTCTCATAACTTCCTTTTCCTTTGGGTCTCCATTTCCCTCCTTCAGTTCCATTTTCTCTCAATTTCGCTGTTTCCCCCTTTGGTCACCTCTAGACTTCTCCCTGGGCGCAGAGGGCTCTGCGGTGAGACGCACTCTGGCATTCAGGCCCTTAACCTCTACCGTGCGCCTTCTTTTCCTCATTGTTAGGATCAAATGAGATACCCCATAAAAGATTTCACAGAGCCTGACATGCAAAAAATACTTTTATTAGAAAAGGGCTTTCCGTCTCTCTCGTTGCAGCCTCCAGTAATTTCTTCTGGATTTCTGAACTGCCACCTCCTCGTAAAAGTATAGGTGCTCCGGGAGGGAGCTAGGAATCAGTCTCCGCGTGGGTTGGAGAGGGGTCGAGGAAGGGTTGGGTGAGACACCCGGGTGAAGCGAGGAAACAGCCAATCAGAATCCACCTCTCCCCCTGGAGGCCGGCATCCTTCAGTTCCGCCCAATGGTGACCCGACAGTTCACTCTAGGCGGGACGCGGAGCGCTCTGAGCCCGCGAGGGGGTGGGTGGGCGGGTAGACAGCTCGTGCGGACCGCGCTCTGGTTGGTCTAAACAAGAGGGTGGAGCCGAGAGTCGGAGCGCGGGAAGAGGGGCGGGGCTGGATCGTGGTGAGTGGCGGATCTCCAGAAACTTGCTTTTCTGGAAGGCGGTCAGAGTGCTAATTGGCCCTTAGGCTGTGGGGGCGGGACCATTTCTCAGCGTCATTCAGGAATAACTGAACGAAAAGGAATGAATAGTCGCATTCCTTAAAACCGCTTGAATTGACCTATTTTTTTTTTTTTTGCGGTGTTGGGGATTGAACTCAGGGCTTCGCGCATACTAGACAAGCACTCTACCACTGAGCTACACCTCCCAGCCTAAGCTGACCTAATTATACGTGACTGAAAGGGGCAATTTCCCGAAGTTGTCAGAAACAGTAAGAGGCAGAAGGATAACGAATCTCAGTTGTGCAATTTCTAAAGTCCTACTACCCTCAGGAAGAAATGGGATTAAAATGTTAATCAGCAGTTGCTGGATGCCACCTACTCCCCCACTTCCCACTTACTGAGAATGAAACCCAGTGCTCTGCCACTGAGCCACATCCCCAACCCTTTTTAAATGTTCAGGCTAAGTTGTGAGAGGTGACCTTGAACTTGGGATCCTGCCTTAGCCTTCCCTCCCTGGGATTACAGATGTGCCCCACAGGCCCAGCTGCCAGACACTCTTCTAAGTGTTGCAATGGTTATTTCCTCTCACAGCCTGACAAGGTGCCTCCCTCCTCCTTGCTGGAGGGCCTGGGCTCTTCCCATGCTCTGCTTTCTCCCAGATCCCTTGCCTAGCAAGGCCTTTGCACAAAATAGTGCCTGAACTCCTTCCCTCCCCCACTCCATTCCCAGAAGGACTCAGCAATCCCCAGTTTTGATTACTATCCACAGCTGACAAAATTCAGACCAGGACCTCAGGACTGAGGACTCAGGGGTCTGGGCACAAAAAGAGCTCTTTCCCCACACCTACTGTTCCTCAAGGGCTCCCCCTACCATGCCTGGACCAGACCTCAGGTGCTGTCCTTGGCCCTTCTCTCTTCACCCTCCTTCACAGCCAGTAAGTTTCCTGCCCCACCCCACCTGCCTTGCTTCCCTGTGCTCTTGCCCTCTTCCCCATCCACCTGCCCAACCCAACTCAGGCCTCATTCTCTCCCACATGGACCACTGCTCAACTCCTCCCAGTCTCCCCGGCCACTGCCATACTCCTTCATCATTCACTGCCTCTTCAGGCCCTGGCAGGTAGTTTTCTTGAGTAGATTCTGCCTTCCCTTGACTCACTGCCCTTTCTCAGGCACTTGGGAATGAAGTTCAGGCTGGGGTTCAAACCCCTACCCCTGACCATGGGTTCTTGTCCATTTCTTTTATTTCCTGTCATACTGTAGCTTCAAATCCTTCCCTGGCTGCAGATCCTGGTTTATTATTATTATTTTTTAAATCCCAGCAACAGGGTGCTTGCCTGTCTCTCTCCACATATATTGGTCTCTCTTCTACCACCTGGTCTTTACATAGACTGTCTCCTCTGCCTGTGACACCCTCCCCTGGTCCCTGATCACTGTAACAAATTAGTATCCATCTTTCAAGACTAAGTGCAGATGTCACTTATCTGGGAAGGATTCCCTGTACAATTTCAGTACCACGGGCTGTGTGCCAGACGCAGAGTTAGTATATCCAGTATATCCAGTGATATTTTGGGAGGAGGGGTTCTCAGTCTCCATCTACTCCCCTTCTGTCTCCTCAGTGTTAGGATGGGAAGGGGCTTATGTCATTATCATGTATCAAAGCTGAGCCATGAACTATCAGCAAAGGAGGGAGGTCTCGTGGGAGAGAGAAGATTGCCCATTACTGACCTAGAACTTGGACAACCCAGGATCCTACCTGTGGGGTGGTGGCAGGACGGTGTTAGGACTCTGGTGTTGGGGAAGGGCAGGGCAGGAGTGTTGACACTGCAGGAAAGAAAGAGGGACCAGGAAGGTGTCCAGGAGTCCCTTCAAAGCTGCCTGGCAACGCTTGGGGGCAGGAAGCCCAGAGGCACAAAACTAGAGGTCTGTAGGTGGCCTTTAAGCCTGTTTTATGGGTCCATGCTCTGCAGTATTTTTCAATAGTTTGAAGGAGTTGCTGTGGCAGGCATTTATCTGCCTTCCCCAAATGCACCCTTACTAACAGATTATGTTTGGGCAGCAACATGTCCAGCCTCAGGAGAGGTGCATAGAATCCCTTGCAGCTAGGGATGGTCCTGAAAAACAGGCTGGCTAATGAGACTTACACAAGAGTGAGGTGGCTCTCTATTATAAAAAGGAAGGGGAAGATCTCCTTCCCCCTGGAGAAGTGATGCAGGAAGCTATCTCCTGAGCCTGAAGGGCCAAAAGAATCCCAGAGACTCTGGCCCCTGGGGCTGCTGTGACTCACCTGTGGCCCACAGCAGCCCTCCTTCCTCCAGACTTGTTTGATGAGGAAATAATCCTTAGTACTGAAGCCATTATTGGGTGTGTTTTGCTATTGTTAAAAACAGAGTCACCAACAGTAGAAAATCAGGAGATTTCACATAAAAACTCAAGATAGGGATGTGGATCCCTATGTATTGGCTCTGGGGTGAGTCCAAGTAACAGTGGCATAAAAACGACAGTAACAGGACAAAGCTCCCTGAGGGACTAATTGAACTAGACATTGCTCTGTGGGGAAGGACAGCAGCAGCAGCCCTGCCTCACACTGGCGGGGGCTGCAGGTAGCAGAGCTGCAGGTGGGGCCAGGTGGGGGGCGGGGACTGGCCCAGCAGCAGGACTGAGAGCAGCAGCAGCAGTAGCAGCAGGCCCAGGATCGGGGCTGGGACCAGCGGGTGCTGAGTGACCCTGGTGGGGAGGCAAGAAAGGGCTTAGAGTGGGTCCCAGGGGAGCCACAGTCTCCCCAACAGCTGACTACCTCCCTCCTTGGAGATGCCTTGAGGGCACACCTGAGTGGCTGGGGGTGGTTGGGGGGCAGGCAGCATTGGCCCCAGGGCCTCCTGACTGGGACCAACTCTTTTACCACAGGTATCAGGGCTTGCTGGAGCTCTGGTTCAGCAGAACTGCTGGAGCAACAAAAAGAAGGGAATCACTGCTGGGCATTTTTGTCTGTCTCCAAATTCCCTTCCTGTCACCGTGGGTCCCAGTACCTCTCAGCAGGCCTTCCTAGGATGTCCTCAGGGTGAGGGTCTTCCAGAGGGATAGGGGGATCAGCCTGGAAGGATAAAGGAGAAAAACCTAAGGCACTGAGTCCTTTAGTGGGAGAGGCCTCCGATCAGCCCTCTGGACCCAATGATCACACAGAAGGTGATGGAGAACAGGAACGGGTATAGTGGCTTCTCTGGGACACTGTTCGGTTGGGTTTCCAGGTGTGCCAACTTCTGGCTGTGTGTCCCTTCACACATCACACCTCTCCATGCTTTAATTTCCACTTATGCTAGTCAGGGACAATGACAGTCTCCACCTCACAGGGTTAACATGGAGATCAAATGAGTGAATGAAGGTAAAAAAGAGGAGGAGGGCTCAGACGAGAGGCTGATAGGTAGTGAGCACTCAGTAAGCCGTCTGAATAATTCGGTATTATCATCTCCATTTCCCCAACTGAGTTTGGAAGTTCCTAAGGCCCTTGAGGGCAGAGGTCCTCTATAGGTGCCTCTGTCTCTGCTGGTCCAATGATGGCCTGGACACTCCTTGGATGAGACAGTCTTCTTGCTGGTGCCAGAATCAGCAGGTGCTTTAACATTAAAGCTCCAAAGACTCCTCCAGGGACCAGGTCCAGTCCACTTTGCTACCTTATTCTCCATGTCTCCCTGGAAGGGCCTCCTCCCCATAGGTCTGGGCCTTCCACCCTCATATGTTTGCTCCATAGATGATAACCACAGTAATAAACCAATAGAAACACAATACCCATCCTAATCATTATGTTCACTGCTACCAGCTGCTGTGCCATGGAGCCAGGTCCTTTACCATGTGGGCTTTAATCCTGAGAGTTGGGTAAAGATTATTGCTGTGTTAGCTGTGAGGATGCTAAGGTGGAGCCTTGTGTCTGGAGAAGGGGACATGGTGTGGAATGGAGGAGGTGGGTTTTGGGGCCAGACTGTTAGGAGCTAAGCTTCCTCAAGGGCAGCCACTGTAGCCAGTTTGGATTCAAGTCCCAAATTTGCAGACGGGACATATGACCAGGAAAACTCCAGTCCAGCTCTTCCACTCCTCAGTGTGGACTGTGGCCTCCTGGCCTCCTTACCTCCCCATTTCTTTCCCTTTCCTTGAGAGTTGGGCTTGCAACCTCCACCTTGCCTTGCCACTATGAGGAGTGAAGGAGCCAGAGTGTGGGGCACCAAACAGGGGAGCTACACGGTGCTGTGCCCTTGAGGGAGTTCTGAGGTTGGCTGCGAAGGGGGGCCCTTAGTGTGTAGGTGCATGTGTGTTTGCATTTATGCAGTCTGGGGGGGGTAGCTACGTTTGTGAGGCCTGTGGTGACGGCTGCATCCCTGTGCATGCAGTTGGGATCTCCTGGGAATATTCTGGCCACGCACTGAGCTCCAGGTCTCTCTCTTACCTCACCATCTGCCCTCATTAGCTACAGTGAGGACCTTGTTATCTGTTGGCCAAACAATTTTTTTCTGTGCTCATGAGGAACTGGGGGTGTGAGGTGGGGGCCTGGAGTGAATGCGGGCTGGGAGGGGTGCTGGGAATGCCTACCAAGACCTGGCTCTTCTCTTCCTCCTCTTCCTCTCTTCTGGACAACCTGAGGGCCAAGAAAGTTTCTGAAAACATCCTCCTCCTCTTCCTGGTTTCCTCTGCCTGCTGTGGGAACTGGAGGTAGCTTTTAAAGCAGGGTCTGGCCTGGGGGTACCCTTTATAAGTACTCTGCAGGGGAATTTTCATCAAATCTTTTGTGACCCCCAAAAGGGTAATGAGGCCTCTTCATGTTAGATTAGCTTTCTTAGTTGCTACTTTCCCATTTATCTCCCAGCTAGGAACTAAAGCTGGGCTTTCTCAGACCCAGGGTACATGCTGATGCTCTCCTGATTCTGCCCAGTGGCTTGTGCCATTTCCAAAATGAGCCAGTCAGTCTTACTGGGTCTTTGAGGACTGGGTCTCCAGCTTAGATCTCCCTGCCCCTAAACTTCAACTATTCGAGCCCAAATCATTCCTCTTAAGTTATACAAACTCCCAGCCTCTGCTCCTCCTCCAGCCATAGCTGCCTGGGCCCCTGAAATGTCTCTTTCGGGACTCAGGTCTCAAGATGCCCAGGGTGATTGCTCCTCAGAGACCTTGCTCCACAAATGTCTACACCACCTGTTACTGCCTTCACTGAAGACCAGGGATCCACCATTGCCACCAGCACTCTCAGCATTAGAGCTATTTCCTTAACCCCACCCAACACGGGATCTAGGCCTGCAGCCCTGTCATCCAGGCAGTTTAGTCCTCCACCCGCTCTTGGAGCCAAACCCTCAACCGTGGCTACCTTTAGGGGCTGCAGTGTTTACCACCTTCCTCACTCCCAGCTTCCCAGTCTGTGGTTACACTGCTCCTGGACTCCGGAAATGCAGATGGCATCAGTGTCTCCATCCTGCTCTCCACCCTCCCAACCGCTCAGCCCCTTCTGTTCTCTATTCCTGATGACGCAAGTGGAGGTCACAGTTCCAGAGCCCCTAGACCGCCCAATCTCAGCTCTTCCCAGACAAGTCCAATTAGAGGCCATTGCAGGCAGCCTCATTAGTTGCTGCAGTGGGAGCCTGAAAGAGGGGAGGGGCAAGAGGGAAGCTCCACAAGAAACCAGAGCTCCAGGGTAGGTTCAGACATCTAGTGCTTTCTACATGCTCAGAGGCCTGGACATGAGCCTCATAATAATCACAAAGCTGGAATGCAGGGATACAGTCCTACTGCAAAATAACTGATGTGAGATTTGAACCTAGGCTGTGTGATTCCAGAACCTTGCCTGATCTTCCAACTCACTGGGAAACTCTCCAAGGGCCTGATCTGGGACTCATTCATCCCAGGGTTCCCTGGAGCCTTGTGAAACGTGTGCTCAGTGAAAGACAGAGCTGTTCCCTCTGCCTGACAATCATATCTTCATGTCCAAGGGTCTCCTGTACTAAGTAATCCAGTCTTCCAGGGCCCACTCAGGCACTGCCTCCCTGAAGCCTCCCAGCTGGCAGTCAGGTGCGGATCTCCTGGACCTGTGTGGGTCAGGGCGTGTTTCCTGCAGACACATAGGCAATGAAGTTTCACTCCTCTCCTAGTCCACAGGGGTCAGGGTCCCCTCAGCAAAGACAGGAATGAGTGGAGTGGCACATGGCTCCCTGGATATCACCCAGGGGCAGAGGGAAGGCTCAGGGAGGAACAAGCTTCTTACCCCATAGATGGCGGCTTCATTCCTTCTTCAAGGTGTGCTGGCTCTCCCTGGAAACTTCTCTGTGGAAACAAAAGTTTAGCTCTCCCCAGACTCTGCTCACTCAGAACCCTATCCCTGGGGTTCACTCTCTCCTTCAAGTCCCAGACCCCATATAGGATGGCTCTCCTGGGCTGCAACCTGTCCATGAATTGACCAGCTTCCTAAGTCCTGCTCTACTTCTCCTCTATGGAGATGACTCTGTCATCCCCCCAGGGGCAGAAGCCAAAAATACCATTGTTCTTGATTCTGCTAAGCCTCCTTCTCCAACTGCAGGACCCAATCAGGTACTCTAACCCACTGGCATACTCCACAAATCTCTCACTCTCAACTGGGCCCAGGAGTTCAGCATTTCCTTTCTAACCTCCGTTATCCTCCTAGGTTCCTGGTCTTGGGCTGGTCCATCTGCTCTCCCTCAGGACCCAGGGACCTCTGTTTTCTCCAGACACCTCACTGTTGCCCATCACCTCAACCACCAACTTGACACTGTTTTGTTTGTTTGTTTTAAAGAGAGAATAGATTTTATTTAGTTTTTTTTTTCCCTAGGGCTGAGGACCAAACTCGGGGCCTTGCGTGTGCTAGGCAAGCACTCTGCCATTGAGCTAAATCCCCAACCCCTTTATTTAGTTTTTCATGTGGCTTTTGTTGCTCTGACACTTCGTTGTGTATGTGGTGCTGGGGTTCAAACCTGCTTCCCTGCACATGCCAGGCAAGCGCCATAAACACTGAGCTACTGCTCCAGCCCCAATGCTGTTTTCTAAATACATCCCCCTCCAGTCTTACGTGCCCAACTGCCTCCAGGAGCTCCCATTATTCCTCAGGATGTCATTTCATGATCACAAGATAAATTCAGTGTCTTTCCTTCTCTCTTCTCATCATCACTCCTCCCCTACAGCCCATCTGTCTCCAGTCCTGTCCCTCTACCCTAATTCTCTATCTCTTTTTCTCCACCTCTAGGATCCTGACGTGGCACAGGCTTTGCCCCCATTGGCCCAGTCTCTTTCCTGGCCTTACAGCCTCCATTGGTTCCTCACGTGGTCCCAGAGGGAATCTTTCTATGCCCGGCGCAGATCGTTTGTGGTTTTATGGAGGAGTCCAATCTCTTAGCTTGGTAGGGATTCCAGCCTCATCTCTTGCTAGTCACTCAGCTACCCTGCACTCCCCAAGTATATTATGCGATTTATGCTCCAAGTCCTTGCACAGGATGTTCTCTGGAAGGCCTTATTCCTTGAACCACTTAGCATCTTTCTCTTCAAAATAAATTCACATGTCAGTTTCTCTTTGATTCCCCATTCCCCATCTCCTGAAGATATTCTTTCTCTGAGTTCCATCATTCTGCATTAGGGCTTCCCTATTAGGCATTCAGCATTCAAGGGCCTGTGCCCAAGTGACCCAGCTCTGCATTCTCTGGCCCAGTGCAGGTGGCACCCTAAGGCCTGACTCAGCCTTTTCCTTGACAGGCCTCTCACTCAGGAGCATCTGAAAGCTCAAACCAGAAGCTCAACATAACTTGCACTTCCTTTGAGGGATGTGGCTGTGCCCCTCAAGAGTCTATGACCAGACACATGATCTCTCTCTGAGCCTCAGTTTCTCATGAGTAATAGCATGAGGTATGAGAATGCCTATCTCACAGAAATGTTGGGAGAGTTAAGTGAGAAACATTTGTGTCAAAGAGAAAATACCCCTGTATTCTCTCAACCGAGGGCAAAAGTGACCAGAGGGCGAAAGTGACCAGAGGAACAAGTTTCTCCTTATGACAGTGAGAAGCTTTGAAGTGGTATAGTTTTCAAGAAAATACAATGCTGTTTATAGTGCTGTGAATTTTTTTTTCTCTTGTAGCTCTGGGTGGTGATCAAACCCACGGCCTCATGCTTGCTAAGCAGGCACTTAATCACTGAGCTACACCCCAGCTCACTCTATATTTTAAAAATATTCTTTTGACAAGAATAGGTTAGAAACTCAATTTTGGGGGGCTGGAGCCATGGCACAGAGGTTACAACATTTGCCTGGTATGCGCAAGGACCCGGGTTCAAACCCTAGCACCATATACACAACGAAGTGTCACAGAAACAGAAACCAGATTTAAAAAAAACTGATTCTCTCCCCCTTTCTCCCTTGAGAGAGAGGGACAATTAGAGAGAGAGAGAGAAAAAGAATTAACTTTATTTAGTTTTTCATGTGGCTTTTGTTGCTCTGACACTGTTGTTGTATGTGGTGCTGGGGTTTGAACCCACATCCTTGCATGTGCCAGGCAAGTGCTGTAACCACTGAGCCACTTCTACAGCCCTACAATTGAGGATAACTTACCTCAGTTGTTTCTAATGATGTTGAAATATTGCTCAGGTATACTTCCAGAGGTTATAAAACAATGATTATTTCTGAGTTCAAGATCGAATAGTGACCTTGCTAAGCTTTTCTTAAAGGTGCCTTCTAGCTTGGCATGGTAGCACAGGCCTGTAATACCAGAGGCTCAGGAGGCTGAGACAGGAGGATTGCAAGTTCTAAGCCAGCAAACAAAAAATGGCTGGGGAAGTGGCTCAGTGGTTAAGTGCCCAAGTTCAATCTCTTGATATCCACCCCCCCCAAAAAATGTCTGCATAAATGCTTGCTGGGGAGGCATCCTGCTTCCAGGTACCCCTCTGCCTTGCAGAGACTCTACTCTCCTTCCTTGAATAAATCCTACTCCTTTTACTCTTCTAAATAAATAAATAAATACTTGCTGGGTGTGATAGCATACACCTATAATCCCAGCTACTCTGGAAGCTGAGGGATCAGAATCTGAAGTTCAAGGTCAGCCTGGGCAAATTACTGAAATCCTGACTCAAAATAAAAAAATAAAAAACAAAGAAGGCTGGGAGGTAGTTCAGTGGTAGAGCACTTGGCTAGCATGTGCAAAACCCTGGTTTTGATCCCTAGTACTGCAAAAACAAATACTGCCCTTCCCAACTAAAAAACAAAACCAAAAACCCATAAATGCTTAATGTATCCTTTTGGTGATAAGATATACAGCTTACTTGTTATCTTCCTACAGAAAAACTGTAAATAAGTGATTCCTGTTTCCTTTTTATATATCTATATATACAAGTGTATATATACATATACACACATATATAAATTGTATATATGTATATATATAATATGTACATATGTGTATATATGTATATGTAATATATTTATATACATAATATGTATGTGTATATATGTACTTTTTTCTTAAGAGAGAGAGAGAGAGAGAAAGAATGAGTTTTATTTATTTTTCATCTGGTTTTTGTTTTTCTGACACTTGGTTGTATGTGTGGTGTTAGGGTTCAAACTCGGGCAAGCACTTGAGCCACTGAGCCACCACTCCAGACCCTCCTTACTATTTTCTAAAAAAGAAAACACCAGAAGTCGCTGCTCAATTTGTATGTTTGTTTGTTCTCTTATTCTAATGATACCAGTTCAGTCCCTGCAGGGTAAGGATAGTGTCCTGTTTGACCTGTGGCTAGATGTTCAGCATACAGCAGGTCCTCAATAAGTATTTGCTCGCTGAATGGGGAACAAGCAAAGGTTTGAAGGAGCCAGACTGAGTGGTCCATGGAGCTGTTCTCCCCCTTCCCAGCTCCTAGACCCTTGTGGTCTCTGATACCTTCCCCTGCTCACCTGTCCCCCAGCTGGGGCTTCAGATGGAAACTCAGTTTCTTCACTGGGCTCATTTATGACCTCCTCCCACTGCCATACGCCACACAGAGGACTGGAGAGATCAGCATCTGCCACTTCCTGTTTCTGTGAAGAAGTTTCTAAGGTCAGGTACGGCCACACTAAGGTAGAAGACAAGGTTGGAGATGGAGATACAGATGGGTTTAGGTGTGGGCTGGGAATAGGATGGGAGGTGGAAAAGGACTGGCATGAAACTGAGGTTGGGAAGGCATGGAAGCAGGAACAGGAAAGGGTTTGGCACCTTGACCAGAGACTGGGTTAGAGACAAAGTTAAGGAATATGGTCACAGGGGCAAAGACAGAGTTCGTCAGGGCTGGGTCAGTAGCAATGGCTTTGGGGCCAGGATTTGAGATTCAGAGAGTGTTAGAGAAGATTGGGAGCCTCTTTAGTGGCCAATTGCCCAGGGCTCTGAGGCCATGGGCTGGGCCAGGTGTGAGGGTCAGAGCAGAGAGATATTTGGAGTTTCTGCCTTGGTGGCCTCCAAGATATTCCAAGGGTACTAGGCTCACCTGCCGAATGGCCTCAATCTCCAAGCCCAGTGATGTGGGCAGCAGTGTGGTCCAGCCTACTCTTCTCGCCTGGGCCCCTTCCAGTAACCTGGCCACACAGACAGGAGGGGGAACGCCACAGCTAGGCCTGCCTGCCACTGCCAGTAAGCCTGCCTGGGCTCCCTGCCTGCCCACTTTGGGCAGGAGGCCAGGGTGACCTTGTCCTTGGGCTCCCTCCTGCCTCCTTCCACTTCCAACAGGCCACTCACTCATCTCGCCCCTCATTGGTCTGATTCAGCTGCTCCTCCAGTTTCGAGATTTCCAGTCTCAGCTCCTGTGAAGGAGGTGGAGCACAGTGACACCCAGCTCTCCTTTCTGATCCCCCCACCCCAACTGGGATTCTCTTTCATGTCCCCTCTACTTCCCCAGACAAATACCACTAAGGGACCAGAGAAAGAAAGCAGAGGAACTTAAGAAGCCTGAGAGAGAGAGTGAGAGAGAGAGAGAGCAAGAGGAACCCTGAAGGTAAAACAGCCAGGAAAATTAAGAGAAGAAAGGCAGAAGCAGAGATACATGGAAAAGGGGGAGACACAGATAGCAACTCAGAGGCAAGAGCAATATGGGGTGTAAGACCAGAGCCCAGAGTTGCCCAGATAAATAGACACCTTTGACCCAGAGGCAGAGACAAGACCTCAAGTGAGCCCAGAAGAGACAGGGAGATGAGAGGAGAGGCAGGGGGAAAGACATCATAGAAAACGAAACTTGGGATACAGAGAGTGAAGGAGGAAGGAAGGAAAAGAGAAAAAGTGAAGAGAGATGGAAACAGACACGCAGTTATACAGCAGGGATGAAAGGAGACGTGTAGACTTGAAAAAAGATCAACAGAGACAGCCTGAGGCACAAGGACGGGCAGTGAAATTCTAGAAATGGCCAAAGAAGTGGAGGGGCCAGGCCTGGCAGAAGGCAGTCATTACCTGGGTGGTCATTCTGTACTCCTCCAAGGTCTTGGCCAGGCTTTCTGTGTGGCGAGTACGCTGGGAAAGCCCAAAGCTAACTGAGACTGGGCCCAGCTCCCCAGACAGAGGCCGTTGGTGGTGGGGTCTGGATGGGGTGAGGGGGAAGCTAGGGCCTGAGGAGAACACTGGGGAAAAGGGCTTCCAGATCCTGGGGTGTCACGCTTGTGACCTTGGGGAAAACCCTCCAACCTCTCTGGTCTGTTTATCCAGGAATCAGATTCAGGTGGACTTCCCTTGCTGGACTAGGGGAAGAAGACTGGCAGGTGTACACGGAAGGCAAGTCTGTTTCCCTCCCCAGCCCCCTCACCTCGGAGAGGATGGCGTCTCGTTGGCAAATGAGGCGTTCATACTCACAGAGCTGCCGCTGCCAAAGGAAGAAGCTTGTCCATCTCTCTGGCCTCCCTGGATTCCCCTTGGCCTTGCCCTCCCCCCGGCCTGCCCCACTGTCCTGAGGGTCTCTCTTTAACTACCCAATTCTTGAACATCAGCTACACTGAAAGCAATTGCAGCTCAGATCTCTGGGTGGCCCTGGGAGCCTGACAGTTTGATACTGATAGAAGACCCCTGCCCTGGGCAGGTCTCAGTGGTTGAAACTGCTGATGGTGAAAATGACCCCAGGGATGGTGGGAACTTGCCAGGCACTAGGGAGGGGCAGCACCTTCAAAGCATCCTTCTCTGTGGCCAGCTCCTCACTCCTCCTCTTCACTCCATCCCGCTCAGCTAGTAGCTTTCCGTTCTGGAGGAAGGAACAGCCCACCAGTCACATTCACTTCAGCAAATGGCAACCTTAATACCAACAGCTGACATCTGATGAATGCTTGATGTGCACCAGGACTCATCCTAAGCATTTATATGTTGTAGCCCTTTTAATTTCATCAACCATCCTAGTGGGACCTCGCTTTTACTTTCTCGTCCCATCAATAAAAAGGGAGATTAAAAAGGACCTACTTCATGGGGTTGCTCTGAGAGTTAAATGAAATAACTTCCAACACTTAGCACGTTGCACATTTTAATGCATTTCCTACCCTCTCTTTTAAAGATCAAGGCAACCTGGGGGCAGAGAGATTGAGCAGCTTGCCCCAGGTCACAGAGGTAGTAGTAATTCATGCCAATACATGTTAATGAATATTAATGAGTACAAAACATTTAGAATGGTGTTGTCAGTGCTTAGCACGTGCTAAATGTTTTTGATAAATGTTAACATTTATCATTTATTAAATCATAGATATTTAAATTATTGATTTAAATTAAATATATATTTAATAAATGCATATTAAATAATTATTTACCAAATATTTATATATAATGTATAAACATTTAACTCTGTATTATTATTTTATGGTGGGGTGCTTTAGAGATTGAATCTAGGGCTTTGCACTTGCTATAGAAGTGCTCTATCACTGAGCTACATCCCCAGCTCTTTTTAAATTTTCTTTTTTATTCTGAGACAATATCTTACCAAGTTGTCCAGGCTTACCTTGAACTTGGGAACCTGCTACCTCAGCCTCCCAAGTACATGGGATTACAAGAATGTGCTATTGTGCCTGGCACAATTTTAATTTTTTCATCAGGGATTGAACCCAGGGCATTTAACCACTGAGCCACATCCCCAGCCCCCACTATTTTTTTTCCTTTTTGAGACAGGGTCTTGGGGCTGGAGCGGTGGCTCGGTGGTTATGGCGCTTGCCTGGCATGCGCAAGTACACAGGTTCAAACCCCAGCAACCCACGTACACAATTAAGTGTCAAATCAACTTAATCCATGTGAAAAACTCAATAAAAATTGATTCTGTCTCTCACTGTCCTTCTCTCTTTAAAAAAAAAAAGAGAGAGAGACAGTGTCTTGCTAAGTTGTTGAGGCTGGCCTTGAATTTGAGATTCTCTGGTTTTAGCTTCCCAAGCTGCTGGGATTATAGGCACGCACCACTGTGCCTGGCTACAATTTTTTTTTTTTTAAAGAGGGACAGTGTATGAGAGAGAGAGGGAGAGAGAGAAACAACTTTATTTAGTTTTTCATGTGGCTTTTGTTGCTACAACACTCAGTTGTGTATGTGATGCTGGTGGGGTTTGAACTCGGGTCCTTGCGCATGCTGAGCAAGCACCATAACCGCTGAGCCACCGCTCCAGCCCCTGGCTACAATTTTTAAACATACACAAAAGAACAGTATAACAAAGCACCATTATCTGTATTATCTACCATCCAGTTTCAACAACTATATGCACAGTCCCAGTTTTACTTCTCTTTTCTCTAGATTTTAAACTAGATTTTAAAGCAAATCCTAGGCATATTATTTTACCACAGCTCCTCCACCATCACCTTCTTGATAACTTATTCAACAGTCATTCCTTAGCACTACCTCACACTCAGCGTGTGCTGTTTTCATCTCGGTTGTCTCACACACCTCTTTACATATTTAGTTTGTTTGAATGGAATCTGAACAGCGCCTATCATTGTTTTTGTTTGTTTTTGGAGCAGTTTATTTGAGAAAGGATAGAAAGAAAAGCTTCTCCAGGAGGAGGAAGTCTCAGAGCCAAGAGCTCCCTACCATTGCTTTTGGTTGAAACATTTCATTTCTTTTAATCTAACAGTAATTTCTCCCTTGGTACTTTTTAGGCCTTTTTAGCCTTTCCTCTGTGGAAGAAATGAGCTCCTCTGCCCTGTAGAACTGTTGAACGTTCATTTGGCCAATTTCTTTCCTTTTCCCCCCAAAAGCACTGTTTTTATTTATACAGAGTCCTAATCACTTCAGTGGCAGGAGTGGGAGAGGTTCCTTTTCCAAACCAGGGCCTCTACAATGTTGGTTTGTTGTCACCACACACACAGTCAAGTGGCATCATGGATTTGCTAAGCTAATAACATATAGTCTCTCTACTAGAGCAACAAGGTGAGTATCAATCTCTGCTTCTATAAGAATCTGAATTTAGGATTTTCAACTGTAACTACTCCAATTTCTATTTCTGAAGATTTGAAATCAATCAATAGAACAGTAGACAGGCATGTAATTGCAGTTTTTACTGTCTGTTCAAATGTCCAATCAAATTCCACCTTTTTTCAAGGAATCTGGTTGACTCAGTTTGTTTAACTTCTGCTGCAATGGCTTTAAACCACAGAAGTAACCTGCAGGACCACATTTGTACACCCGAGGGCCTTGTTCTTCATCAACTCCAATTCATCATACAACAATACAACAACCAAGAGACCTCATTTCAGCATTGTGTGTGTAGCCTTGAGAAGGAATCTCATAGCCATACTTGTATTTCCAATTAGTGGCCTCATAGCATGCCCCCTGTAGCTGGGATCTGCCATCAGCTGCCATTCCAGTCATCACACAGCCAGTGTTTTCAGTTATCTTGAATAAGAGAATCACTGTGCTGGAATTCAATAATTTGTCAGGTACTTTCTTCTGTGTGACAATTATGGCACAGTCCTTCCCTCTGACAGCTACTGATGTAAGTCCCCCCTGCGTGATAGCCTTAAAAGCATATTTTGGGGGCTGGAATGGTGGCTCAGTGTTTACAGTTCTTGCCTTGGCATGCATGAGGACGTGGGTTCAAACCCCAGCACCATGTACACAATGAAGTGTTGGAACAACAAAAGCCACACGAAACACTAAATAAAATTCTCTTTCTCTCTCTCTCAAACAAACATATTTTGGCAAAGATGGCCCTCGACTGAAAAAACGGTATTGTGGCAGGCAGTCAAAACCTGTGCTGGAACTGCGGTACATACTGGTGCATCCACTACCTCAGTCTCAGGGCCCCATCTAATTTCATTCTCTCTCTGACGTTTAAGTTATTCTGTCATTATTTCCTTTAAGCAGGTGGGTGGATCCAGGACTCTGCCAGACTCCTATTCTGCTTTCATAAGTCTTCACAGGCGGTGCTGGACAGCATGCTGTACCCTTCAGGAGGAATGCCATGTCTGGCTGTCCTAACCTTTCACTGTATTATCATTCCCTCGTTTATGGAGAACACAGACAGAAACACTACAAAACTTGGTCAATCTGTGTAACTCCAGATCCTGAGTTTATAATCCTCAGACTCCTCTGAGTCAGATGCAGTACTGAATGAGAATGGGGCACCTTGGCCACAAGGAGTTCAGAGTGAACGTGGAGACACTGCAGCAGCAGATGATGCTAATGCACCAGGGTCTCTGAAGAGACCCGGGGCCTGAGTGTGGGAACACAGCCAGAGGCTTCCTGAGGCAGCAGTGCCTGGACTGTCCTCAAGGGCAAGGCAAGTTATCTGGGAAGCAAGTGAAGCCAGGAGAGGGCAGCCCTCAACAGTCACAGAATGCAACCTGAGCATTAAACAGCTCAAATTTTAGTTTTCAGGCACCAACAGCCTCACAAGCTGCACTGGGATGAGGGGCTTATCAGAGGATGTTTGTTAGGTGGCACAGAGGCAGTCCAGAGTTCCCTTTCACCACAGCCCTCTTCCTGGTGCCCCAGGGGACACTGAGGCCAGCTCTTCTGTCTTCAGCAGGCTAGGCTCCAAGTCCTCCATCATCTACCCTCGCTCTCAGCAGGCCTGCCTGGGCTGCCAGGTGAAGGACGGAGGAAGGACGGGCCAGGAGTGCTGTGTCAACATCTGTCCACCTGGTGGGGATTTGCAGGCCAGATCCTGGGCCACTCTGCAGGAATTCTGGTTACTCAGCTGCTCCTGCCTCATCCTGCAGTAAACTAAGTCAGCTCTGTTGGTCCTCCAAAGGAAGGCTGCCCAGACCTTTGGAGCATTACCCTTCTGTAACCTGAGAACTCAAACTATAGATGCTTCCTAGGCAGCTGTGGGTGAGAGGAGGGAACCAAGAATAGCTCTCATTTATCGAGCGCCTAGAATGTCCCAGGCACTGCTCAAGGCAATGATCTGGCAGTGAGCCTTATGATGGGGGTTATGGGGTGGAAGCTTAGAGACCACTGGCTGCCATTCACCCTACTTATTCCTTTTGCTTTCGTCAAGGATCCACTCTCTGTGTCTGAGGGAAGGAAGTACCAGTGCCAGCCCTAGTCCTGAGGATGAATGAAGAGGGAAACCTTGGCAGATTAGGGAGATCTGTCTGGTTATGAACCCTGCAGCCATTCTCATCCTTTCTTGCTTGTTTGCCTACCAGTCTAGCTAGAGGCTGAAGGTGGTCGGACACACTCTCACCCTCCTGATTATCCAGTTTCAGCTGTTGAGATAAGTCTGCTGTGGCTGAGGAGCAGGCAAAGGGCTTCTGGAAAAGTTTTCCTTCTGATGAAGAGAGCCGTTGGAGAAGTATTTGCGGGCACCTCCTTGTCTTGCTTTGAATAAGAACAAGTAGTAGGGAGCTTTTGCAGTCATTTGCAATAATGAGGCCATAGGTTGCAAAAAGTCCAGTGAATCACCAAACCAACCTAGAGACTACCTTCTTAAGATTTTTTTTTTCCGTTCTGGTACAGGGGATTGAACCCAGGGGTTCACACATGCTAGGCAAGCACTCTACCACTGAGCTACATTCCCAGTCCTTTTATTTCTAGATAGAATCTCAGTAAGTTGTCCAGGCTGGCTTTAAACTTGTGATCCTCCTGCATCAGTCACCCCAACGATTGGGATTACAGGTGTGTGCCACCATGCTCAGCCAGATCCTCTTGTAAAGGAAATTGTTAAGGAAATGAGACTCCTTCAAATTCAAGTTGCACTTTCCTTGATATTATCTTCTTTGGAGTTGTAAGTGTTCTGAACCCATCAGTGGCCAGGTAACCCACACCAGGGAGCAGCTTGGCTATAACCGTTGGATGCAAATGAGCTGTAAAGAATGAGGTTCTTCCAGGGAAAACTTCTTCCTCATTCTTAGAAAAGATGTTTCTGAAGAACCTGTCATATTCTGATTATACTCCATGCCTCACACTGCAGCAGCCATCCTGCTGTGAGATTCTCACTGCTCCAAGGGGAGAAATTTTTAATGGAGCACCCACACACAGAATAGCAGAAAAA
Source organism: Aplodontia rufa (assembly GCA_004027875.1). Lineage (NCBI taxonomy): Eukaryota > Metazoa > Chordata > Mammalia > Rodentia > Aplodontiidae > Aplodontia > Aplodontia rufa. The sequence goes on from PVKS010018849.1 coordinate 22,923, forward strand.
TTTTGGATTTCAATGTAAAACCCATAACACAGATGTTGGACAAAGATATTTAGAGGAAATACCTGATGTGCCCAAACAAGGCAGAGATCCTTAGAGCTGGGGTAGGGTGCAGAAGAGTCAGAGAATATAGCAGTAGACTCAAAATGGGACCAGAGCCATGGTCAATTCCCGGGTTAGCGGTGAGGGGCAGAAAGGATGGGTATAGCAGAATCACAGAACCCCTACAAAGTCTGGGAATCTGAGAGAGGACCTGTGTCCCCTGCTTAGCTCAGTCTTAGAATCACTGAGGGGTAGGAATAATATAGTAGAGATGGCTGTGTCAGGAGTGGAGGAAGAGGGCCCAGTGAAATCCCCTGTGGGCTTTCACAGCAAAGTGGCCAAACCTTCTCTATGGTCCCAAAAGAGAATAGAAATGGCCAAGTGAGAGCCCCAGCCAAGATGAGAGTGCTGCCGAAAATGCAGTGAAGACCAGTAAATCCAGAGATCTGAAGGCAATGTAGGCCTCCTCAAGGATGCAAAGGCTGAGTGACAAAGGCTGACAAAGGTGACAAAGGCTGAGAACCAGATGGAATGAAGATCACTGATCTTGTGAATGGCAGAGAGGATGGACACTGAGGACCTTCCACTTCCTGGAACAGTAGGACCCTGTGTGGATCTCCTGCAATTTAGATGAAACCTTGGTGGGGGGTATCAGTGCAGTACAGATGAGTTTCATCAATTGATGAACGTCAGTTTCAACCTAAGACAATTAGAGTCAGAATGAACTAAGATGATGTTTTCTGTTTCAGATGAAATGAAGCTTTAATTAGACATACAGTTGAACTTCGTATGATAGGCAATGGGCAAAATGCTATCATTTAATCCTTTCAACCACCCTACTGAACAAGTAACCTTCCTCCTTGGTTCTTGGAGAATAAAACTAAGGCTTGGGGGTCAGGGATGTAGCTTAGTGGTAAAGCAATTGCCTAGCATGCACAAGGCTCTGGACCGCAAAACAAAAACTAAAGCTTGGAAAGGAGAAGTCACACGATAAAAGTCTACCTCTCTTGTGATTGGTAGAGACAGGATCTAAATTCAGGGTTAACTTCAAAGCCTTTCAAAGACTTTTTTTCCCCAGTAGTACTGGGGATAGAACCAAGAACTTCGAGCAAGCGAGGTAAGTGCTCTACTACTGAGCTACTTCCCTAGCCTTCTAAATTTTATTTTGAGACAGAGTCTTAGTAAGGCGCTCCAACTGGCCTTGAACTTTTGATCCTCCCTGCCTCAGCTTCCTGAGTAGCTGGGATTACAGGTATGCACCACCATACCTGGCAAAGCCTATGTTCTTTTTACCATAAAAAATGCTAGCCAGGTGCAGTGGTGCACACCTGTAATCCCAGCAGATCAGGAGGCTGAGGCAGGAGGAATACAAGTTCAAAGCCAGCCTCAGCAACTTAGCAAGACCCTGTCTCAATTTTTTTAAAAACTATTTTTGAGAGAGAGTGAGAGTGAGAGAGAGGGAAAGAGAGAGGGAGGGAGAGGAGGAGAGAATGATAAAGAATCAATTTTATTTATTTTTTCATCTGGCCTTTGACACCTAGTTGTGTATGTGGTGCTGGGGTTTGAACCTGGGTCCTTCCACTTGCCTGGCAAGTGCTCCACAGCTCCTCCATCTCAAAATTAAAAATAAAAATGCTAATTAAAAATAAAAATACTAGCTAACACTTAGTGGGCATGTCCTTTGTATCCTACCTTGTGTCCCAGACTTTCCAAGTTATTTTCTGGTTTAAATCTCACACAACCCAACAAGGGAGATGTCATTGTTTTGCTCATTGTACAGGTGAGGACAGTGAGGTGCCAAGAGGGAAGGAAATGGCCCATGCTTATGTAGGTGGCCTTATTGTGAACTTGGCCCTATGCATCACAGTTCTTGTCAGCAATGCAGTTTTGACTGTGTGATTAACTTCAGGGATATTCACACACTATTGGGATGCTCAGGTCTCCCCCTACAGGCTGAAGTTTGAATATAGGCTGCTGGGGTGTTGGGGCAGCAGGGATAGAACTAGGAAGGCTTTGAGGACTGGAGAAGAATGGGTAGGCACTCGATGTCAGCTTACCTCCTCCTGAAGCGTCTCCACCTCGGCCACCAGGTGTTGCTGCTCCTTTTCCTGACCAACCCAGAGAAAGTACAAACGCTTCGGTTCCAGCCTCCCTACCCCCATAGTACTCTTCTTCCACCCAGAAAACAACCAGGGCCTGGGTCACTGAAGAACAGGGCTGGGGTCCCCATCATCAAGAGAAGGGTGAGAAAGTCTTGGGCAAGTAGGACCTGGAGTGAAAAAGGAAGCCAGGTGGCCTCAGCCCCTTCCCACTTCATAACCAGGCTCTATTGCTCTCACTCCAGCAAAGTGGGGAGAGGTAGGGCATCTTTGCCTGGGCCAGCACCAACCGTCTGCCGGGCTTGGGCCAGAAGGCTGCGATTCTTCTCCTCTAGGCTCTTGGCCAGGGACTTCAGGTCCTCCAGCTCCTCATCCACGGCTTTGGCAAACTGCAGAGCCTGCTGGGTACTGAGCAGGGCAGGGGCAGAGGAACCACATGAAGGGGAGGAAGGCAGAAATGCACAGAGACAGCAGCCACAGAGAAATCTCAGGCTGAAGTGCAGAATGCAGAGACCTAGAGAAGGGGAATCTGAGACACAGGGAGAAAAGAGAGGGGGCAAAGACAGAGAAAGAAAACAGAAGACAGGGATCAAGAGGTAGGGGCAGGACAGAGAACCAGTTTCAACCTAAAAGTCTGAGGAGGTAGGATAGAGATCTACAGGGAGTGGGAGACTAAAAGTAGGACCATGACAGAAACGAGGCACACACAGAGAAAGGAAAAGGCCAAAGATACGAAGAATCAATCAGAGAGAGATGGAAAAGAATAAAGAGAGACGTTTGAACCTACAGGGAAAGACAGGCAGACTAAAACAGAATTGTTGGGAGACAAGAGCCAGAGAGAAACAAAAGAGGAAGATGAAGACAAAGAGGGAAAAAGAAATGGACAGGCGTAGAGCCAAACTCCCTAAGCAGGAGATTCAGAGAACGAGGGTGGATTTGTGGAAAGAGGGAAGCAGAGTGGGGATACATGCCCACCTGCGAAGCTGCTTGCGCAGGGCCAGGATTTCCTCCGTGAGGCGTGCTGACCCTTCCTCGGCTGTCTCCACGCTGCGCTGCAGTTTGGCATTCTCCCCAGCCAGACGCCGGTTACTGAGCTCCAGGTCCTCTAGGCTGCTCAGAAGGTCAGCTGTGGCAGGCCTGGGGGTAGCAAAGGGGCTGTGGTCATTGCCAGAGCCCCTGCTTCCTTTCCCAGATCAGGGTAATTCTGGTGGTGGAAGACAGAGCTCTTTTGGAGAAACAGAAATAGGAGTGAGACTCCTCTCTTCTTAGCTGTTAGCAAGGTCTCTGTGCCCTGCCCATGTTCCCACAGAAACCCAAGCCCTACCCAGGCCTGGGAAGGCAAGAGAAAATAGGGCTGGGGTGGGAGAGGCAGGGAGGGGTCTGCGGATTGGTACATCTCGGGTCTGGCGTCTTCGCCTCCAAAGCTCTCCAGGTTGGATGACTCCTCAACTTCTGGGCATCCTGGAGGGAGACAACGAGAGGGCATTGGGCCCTGTGGTTACCTCAAATGTCAGTGTGCCCCAGGGCGCCAGGCTTGCCCTTCCTTTGGGTGATCTCCTGGGCTCCCAAGGCTTCAGTTACTCCCACCATTAACGCCTCTTGCTCACTGTCTATCTCGAGCTCAGATTGGATCTTCTGATTAACCCCCACTTCCCAACACTGGGTAGCACCTCAGCTTCCTCAAACCTGCTCCTATTCCCAGTTCCATGCCATCCAGCAGTCACTGGGCTCACCTGGATCCCTTCTCCTCCTCAATCTGAGCCCAGGAGCATCTCTGCACCCTGATTCTCTGCTTCACTCTGTCCCCATGCTGCCACCTACCCTGGCTTTGGTCTTGGCCTGTCCCTTGGACCTTCGCTGCACCCTCTTTCCCCAACCTCCTGGCCTCTGGTTTTCCCCTCTTGTCCTTCCCTCACTTGACCCAGCATTTACCTGCCTCTCAGCTCACAACCCTTCCATGGCCCCCAAGGCTGATAAAGGAGGTTTAAGATAATATCAAGGGCTGCAGCGGTGGCTCAGTGGTTATGGCGCCTGCCTGGCATGCACGAGTACGTGAGTTCAAACCCTAGCACCACATATATAACAAAGTGTCTGAGCAATGAAAGCCACATGAGAAACTAAATAAAATTGATTCTGTCTTTCTTTTTCTCACTGTCCTTTTCTCTTAAAAAAAAAAAAGATAAGATCAAACTGCATTTTTGGCTGGAGAAATATAAGATGGATACTTTTTAGCAGACAACTACCTAGTTATGAGGTCCTGGGCACAGGATGGTATGCAAACTAATCAACCAACTAGGCAGGGGGATAACCAGGTGATCAGAACAGACTAGGAGGGAAAGGCACGCAGGCTTGTGAGCCAGTGGAGAGCAAGCGCTGTTGGCTTGGGGCATTCTCTGGCTTCCCAAGGCCAGAGGGCCTTCAGGGACTAGAGGGTAAGGAGGAGGCAGGCAGTGCCTTGTAGGCCCCTGTAATAGGGCTAATGTTAGGAGAAGGAATTGGAAACAACCCCCATGGGGGAAGAAACAAAGAACCTGAAAGCTCAAGTGAGGATGGGTGGGGGCACCTCACAGAGACATCTAGAAAGCCAAGTTCATAGCTCCAGGGTAGAGCAAAGGTCCTTAGTTGCACCTTATCTCTTGCTCTGCCCCATGGGAAGTCCCCCCACTGGCTTACTCTGCACCTGCTTGCTTCATTCTATAAATAGCAATCTCACCAGATGGCAGTTGCTGGGAGGTCAGGGCTCCCTCCAAGGCGGTCTCCTCTCCGAGCTCTAATCCCCTATATCAAAGGGATGATGCTTAGGGCCCCCCTGCAGTCACCCCACAATCCTGATTTGTCACTGCAGGGGGATTATGGGTGGGAGGAGGGGACAGGTCAGGTGAGAGAGGCACTGTGGGAAGGAAGGTGAGGCCAGATGGTGACTACCCAGGGCCAGATGGAAAAGCAAGAGGGACAGGGACTGGGTTTGGTGAAAGAATGGGGAGGGATCTCTGAAAGCCCCCCCCCCCAAGCACTCCCCATATCTCCAGTCCCCTTTTATTTCTGCCCTCCCAGGCCCTGTGCCTCCTCATTCAAGGCATTTTGTCCTCAGGCCCCCACCCCATCTTCAGTTTTTCTCTTCCTCAGTCCTGTTCCAACCACAGTAAACAGGTATGAGGTTAGCTTTTAGGAAGGACTTCTCAGAGGAGGAGGCTGGAGGTGTAAGGACTCACCCATGCAGCTGACAGGCAGCAATCCAGTCCCGCATGACAACCAGGAAGGTGTCCAAGTCCACAGTGGCCCCAGGGCCCTCTCCTTTGGGATCCAGGCTTCTGGCCAATGTTTGGAGGCGTGTATCCTGGGGGCCCTGGCCTGTCACAGCTTCCAGGTATGCTAGCACGTGGGTCACAGCCACAGTGCCTGGGACAGAGCATACCATGAGGGTGGCTGGATGGGTGAAGCCAGGCATGGCTTGGGAGCAGGTGCCACTGGCTATGTTTGTGTATCCCTGGCCCAACTTTGTGGAAAAACCTTGGGCAAGTTCCTTCCTCTCCTTTGAGTCAAATTTTCACCTGGCAATGGAACCCGGTCATCCCACCTCAGAGTGGATCAAAGAGGACAGATGCAAAGGGTAGCACCTGTGTGCTCCATCAGGCATTGTGGCTGTCTCCTTTTCCTCCTAGACATCAAAAGTCCCACCCCTCTTTTGTCAAGGTCCCCAAGTTCTCCTCATCCTGAAAGGCCTCCATTCCCTTATTCACTTCTCTTCTGAAGTTTCCCATAATCATCCATTTGTTCCTCCAGGAACATGCTGCAGCACAGTCCTCTCTCTGTGGCTCCCAAGTTCCCAGCCCCTACCCCCATCTTATTCCCTCTGCTCCCCAAGCTTCCCCAATCTGCCCCTCCCACCTGTCCTCTGCGGGTCACAAGCTTCAAACGTGGAGTTGAGTATCTGCTCCTCTAAGCTGAGCAGTGGTCCTGAGATCACCTCCTCAGGTTGCTCCCAGAGGTACACTGAGGAGACAAGGGAGCAGAACCCACCAGTGAGAGAAGCAAAGGAAAGAGGATGACACTAGGTCCCAGGTCCCTGGGCTCCACAAATTCACTTGGAGCTGCCTGGGGTTGCTGGGGTTGGGGCTTGTGGGGAATATCAGGAAGCTTTGGGTAGGGTGGCAATATGAGGGTCTTTGAGTAACTTCCTCCATCCTTGCCAAATGGGTCCCATCTTTCAGGCCAGGAGACCCTTTGTGTCTAATGGGCTCAGGAGTCCAGATAATGAGCTCTGAAATCACACTTGCCTCCTCTCTTCTCCACCCTCCCAGGCTGGGCTCAGAGAGGAAGAGGTGAACAGGAGGAGAGAGGATTCTGGGAGGAGCAGAGTGTGAAGGGGGCCCAGGAGCCAGGAACAATCCAATAAAGCGCGGGCAGCCCACATCGATCTCGCCTGCTGCATCTCCGGTATCCCAGTCTGCCCCAGGGACCAGGTCTCTCTCCTCCCCTCAGCACCAGGCTAGGTTTGCATCATCAGAGCCCATGGACAGGGATTCTAAGATGCAGGAGGAGGGGTGGAGCAATCCAAGTAGGGTGGGCAGTGAGAGAGATGTTAGGAGCTGGATCAGGTGTCAGAACAACCTGGGCTCAGAGCCTGGCTGCATGTCTGTGGACAAGTGGCTTCTCCTTTTGAAGCCTGTCTCCACACTGGTAAAACGTGGAGCTAGAAGGGTTAGATCTGTGTATGTAAAGAACATGTGTTTGTATATTTCCCAGGGTCTGTTTGTCCATTACTATATTCACAGTGCCTGCACATGTCAGGAATTCAAAATCTGCTCTGTGACATAGGAGGAGATTCTCTTTTCCAGGAGCCACTGGATTGGCTCAACCTTTCTCTCAGGGCTGGAAGTAACCTTCCAGGTCCCTGCCCTGGCCTTGGACAGCAGGGGTCAGCAGTTCACTGAGCATAGGTTGCAGGGTCAGGGAACCTGGGCTCAGGCAAAGGTCTCTCTGAGCCTCAGTTGATTCCTCCTGGAAAAGGGAGTAGTATTACCTCCCTCCCTCCAAGGGAAAAAATGAGGTAAAATGCAGAAAGGCAGAGGACTTGGCACATGGTGGAGACTTAATAATAGAATTGAACATGTACTGAGAATTTAGTCAGTGCCAGGCCTCTCCTGAGGGCTTCACAAGAACCATGAGGGGCTGTTATTTTTAGCTCCACTTTACAGATGAGGAGACTGAGGTATAGAGAAGTTAGGAACTTGCCCAAAGTCACCTGTCCAACATAGGAGTTATCTTTCTCACCCCTCTTAACTCTTCTTTGTTGTGAAAAAATTTGTTCTCCTCTAGCTTGAACCCATTCTTCGGTGTTCAGCCCTTGGAAAGGGGAACACGGACCCAAGGTTAGGGGAGGCATGGTTTTAACTGCAGTCTTGTTTCTTTCTCTTAGTGTCTTCCCCATGTTACACATAACAACTCTGTGGCCCTATGAGGTCACCTGCCCAAGGCTGCTGCCCAAGGAAAGCCAAGCTGGGTGGACTGCATTCTCTGAGGATCAGTACTTGTCTGCAGTCTCTTTCTAGGGCCCTGAAAGATGTCACTATTTCTGTTCTATTTTGTCTCCTTTATTTCCTTTTTCAGTGTCTCTGTCCTTGCCTCTTCTCTAGTTTTCTAGTATCTTTTCTGTATATAACCAGTGCAACCATCTTTTTTCCCAGTCTCTCTCATCAGTGTCCCACCTCTGTCTCCATGTTCCATGACCCTGTTTTCTTTCCTGTCTCTCCAGTTCTGTACTTCTCTTCCCACATCTTGGTGACTCTGTTCCCTGAGTCTTCTCTTTACTTCCTTTGCTGTGCCTCTGTCTCTGCTACCTGCTTTTTCCTTCTCCGTCTCCTGGGTGTGTCCGTCCCAGCTCTTGACCATGGTTCCTGGTGGCTGCACGCCCCCTGCTGGTACAGGCGAAGTTCAGATGGTGGTCACTAAGCCATCAGCTTGCCCTTTGTTTCCCCAACCCTAGCGTCTGCCTCCTATCTGCAAAGCCTCCCGAGGCCAGAGTCCAAGCCTGGGCCCTTGAAAAACAAAAACAGCAGCAGCAACAACAACAACAAAGTGCAGGTTGTGCTCTGCGATGCCTAGTAGCCTCTAAGAAAGGGTCTCAGTTTCTCAGAGGAAGTTTCTGAGGGTGACCCAGCACCCTCCTTCCAAGCAGTGACTGTTTTCACTCAAAAACAGTAACTAAGTTTTTAACGTGCTTCAGGCATTATTTCTCTGGGGCAATGCCAAGAGCAGGGCAGCCACTTGCTACAAGTGGCTCTTGAGTATGGATTGGAATATGAACTGAGAAACTGTTGGTGTAAAGTACACCCTGGATCCGAAAGACTTCATTTGAAAAAAGAGAATACCTCAGTACATAATTATACTGGTTACATGCAGAAAAGATACTAATTTGGATATATAAGGTTAAATAAAATATAATACCATTCATTTCACCTGTTTCCTTTTCTTGGGGGCGGGTGCATCTATCAGAGATTTAACTCAGAGGCACTTAACCACTAAGCTACATTCCCAGCCCTTTTTGTATTTTATTTAGAGACAGGGTCTCACTAAGTTGCTTAGGGCCTCCCTAAGTTGCTGAGGCTGACTTTAAACTTGGAATCCTCCTTCCTCAGCCTCCCGATTTGCTGAGATTACAGGCACGTGCCACTGAGCCCAGCTTTTTAAATTTTTATTTTGAGACAGGGTCTTGCTAAGTTCCAGCCCCGCTAAGTCCTTTTTTTTTATTTTGAGAGAGAGGGAGGAAGTGAGAAAAAGAGTTAATTAAAATTTTTTTTCCATCTGGTTTTTGTCTTTCTTCCACTTAGTTGTATATGTGGTGCTGGGGATTGAACCCAGGTCCTCACACATGCCAGGTGAGCACCCTCTCCAGCTCAGTCCTTCCTTTTAAAATAACTAAAAATTACATAGTACTGACATGATACTTCTGTGGGCCAGTGCTCTTTAGGGATTGGGAATATCAGAGTGAATAAAACAAGCTTCTTGTGCTCTAAAGAGACAGACTAAACAGGTGACAAACATGTCAGTGCTGTGAAGACAAGAGAAGTAGGCAAGGGGATACAGTATGACAGGGTGCTCCTGGTTGACTGGCACAGCATGTACCAAGGCGTCTGCTCTGGCACAGCCAAGTCTTCCCAGAGCAGATAAGGGTACAGACAGGTGGCCATTCACACAGAAGGTATTAATACACCATTGCTCCCTCCTGCCTAACCTGCTCAACCACCCAAGCCATCTCTCCCAAGTCGCAGCCTGATGACCATTCATTCCCAGCTCTCCCCTCTTTCTCCAGAGCAAACAAAAGCCCAGACACCTACTTTCTGCAGCAGGGCCACCAGCCCGACCCTCTGGCAGGTCCATTGGCCACTCCTGCTGCTCCTCGGCTGCTGGTGAAGCTACCAGCCTCCCTCCATCACCACAAGGGATGGGAAAGGGACTGGATGCCCAGAGAGCTCCTGGAAGTACAAGCAGGTGAATGCTTTTGTCAGATTAGCCACCCTTAGGTGGGGACCTACCCGCCCACTTGTGCCCCAGGCCCTCTGGGATCTCAGAACCTGTTTGCCACCCCCGCCTCAACCCAACAGCTCTGGCTCTGACCTGTTTTATGGATTGAAAGTGTAGGCTGACAAAATGGGGGCTTGAGAAGTGGGTAGTAGAGATTAAAGGGGCACTAATGGGTGTGGGAGGTGTCACTGCTCCCCCTAAGGAGATAGGGTGGTCTCCCTTCCTGCCCATAGATTGTCAAATCCCTAGCCATGTCCCTTCTTTCCAATGATTCTCCTTCCCCACATCCCTGCCTTAGGCTTGCCTTGTCCTCTCCCTGGGCCTGCCTCCCAGACTCCCAACTCCCCACCTTCAGTCCACCCCCCTGGGGCCCCAAAGGAGACCTGCCTCCTTCCCTGCGCAGTGTCCTTCCATAGCTTCCCAGCACCCCAGGGATATTTCCCGGTTGAATGTGACAACAAAGGCCCTGCATAGCTTTAACTCTTCAAATCACTTGATTTTCTAGCGCTCTGAACTGCATACTACTCCCCAAATTGGACTGACTGTTCCCACCCCTGGTCTCTGCCTGGGATACCCTCCTTGCCTTCCTGTCTCTGATCCTCCGGCTGAACGAGGTGCGGTGTCTTCCACACAGCCCCAGCAGTGCTGTTCTTTCCCTTTCATCCTGTATGTGGATGCCTGGCCTCTCATGCCAGTTTGACCCTGTCTTTCCCTTGCTCCCTCCCAGTCCTCCCTTGCTCCTTAGTGCCCCTGGACTAAGTCCCAGACTCTCAGGCTAGAATTACACACAGTGCCCCTGAAACTCCTTGCAATTTTTTGTTGTTGTTGTTATTATTTTTCTTTCCACCAGCTCATCCCAGGTCCCTTGCCCTCCTTGGCCCATGGGAACCAGCATTGTCCCCCAAACCTGCGGCTCCCCAGCTTTCCCGCTCAGCATGGCCCCAGTCTTTTTCCACGCTTCTCCTTGTTCAGGTCTGACTCTGGCTCAGAGGTCCCTGAGGAGCCTTCAGGGTCCCTGGAGAGCTAGAGGGTCCCTCCCTGTGCTGCTAGTGTTATCCCTCCTCTTTATAACCAGGTTGGCCATTCCAGCTAGCGGGAACTTCAGGACACTTTCAGGAGAGAAAGGGGCATCATTAGCAGACTATAGTCCCTGGTGCTGAAGGGGTCACCCTGGGCCACTGTGTCATCCCCAGCTGCTCGGCTCTTCTCTCCTCACCAAGTGCTCCCAATACCCGTTCTCCCTGCGCCAGGCACGAATCCGCCACTGCAGCTTCTCCGAAGCTTTTAGAAGGTTCTAGAAAATTAGGGGTCTTTACAGAGAGACCCCTCCAGGACCCCTGGAGGGGGAGGGGGTGTCCCGGCAGGAAGCCCTGGGGCTCTGGCAGGGCCCTGTCCTCCAGGCACGGCTGCTTGGGAGCTGGGCCTGGCCGGCAGCAAGAGTCCAGGAGGCCCCTGGGGCGGGGAGCCGGGGCGGGAATTCACGGGGTCTCCGACCGGAGCGGGGCGAGTGGGGCTTCTGGGGAGTCGCTGCATTTCCGGGTCTGACTGAACTTCCGGGGGGATGCGACAGAACTTCAGAGGGCTCCCAAGGGTCGTGGGAAGGAATCTGTGCAGGATTTCAGAAGTCTGGCGGAATTTCTAGAAGATTCTGACAGGCTTTCTGGGGGCACCGGCAAGATTTCTAGAGGGCTCCTTTAGCATTTGAGGGGTTTGGTCAGCCTTTCGCGAGGCCTTTTAACAGGCTTCGGACGGGCCTGGCATTGGGGGCTTCTCTACGCTTTGGGGGGGGCCTTGCCAGGATTTCGGATGGGGCTCTGTTAGGGTTACTCTGGGTAACCTGGCTGCACGCAGGGCGTACCTGGAGTCGCGTCCCAGTCTCGGGACACTGCTGAGGGTCACGAACGACGAACGGTGGTTGCGCGTGCAGGGGGAGAAGAGCACGTGCGGCTTTCCCGCCAGAAGCGTAAAGGGGGCGGGGCGGCTCGAGAAGGCGCGGCGCCTAAGCCCCGCCCTGCCTGGATCCCTCCCAAGACGCAGGCGCACACTGCGAGCGGTCGCCTGAGGCCCTTGTCAGTTACCTGTAAGGCTCTGGGGGCGCATGCGTAAGGCTGCCCGGGTCCGGCTCCGGGCCCTGTGGAGCGGGCGCATGCGCGGCAGCGGAGCGCGGGACTGCAGCGTTTACGGCCGGCGACGCGAAGGTGAGGCGGCTGCTTGGGATGCGCCGCTGTATCCCTATCCGCCTTGAACGATGGGACGGAGCAAGGGACAGTTGGACTGAGGGATTCTGTGTCCATCCCCCACTTCTTACCAGCCAACAAGCCGTGTCCTTTCTGTCATCTACTCCGTGCCCGGTCTCCCCGCACCGTCACAATGATGTCTAGCCTCACCTCAACCCAGTCCACCTCTGCTCCCTTTTATGACACCAGTCACGTATTACTTAGTTCCCGAAAGCTTTTTCCCCAAACCACTTTGTATATTCCTTTTCGGGGCTAGACAGAGGGAAAAGTTACCTCCAAAACTGACTCCCGTGGGAATATTCGGAACAGATGTCCCATCCAAGGGACTGGGGCTGTGCTTCAGTGATAGAGTGAAGCGCCGGGTTCCACCCCCCGCACTGCACGCACACCGCACAGAGTCCCTTCCGCTTGGTTCCTTTGCCAGGTCACACTCGGAACAGGAATCCTCTTGTTCATCACCCGGCAGACCAGCTGTCACTTCTTCAGAAAGCCCTGTCCCTGCGGCACTGTCCGCTGACACTGTTTTAGAGGCCCTTTGGCCTCTGCGTGTTATCTGTCATCCGCAGACCTTCCTCCCCGGTGCTGTTGTGCGCATAAGGAGACAGAACTAGAAGGGGCCTGGCCTATTGTAGGTGCTCAACAAGTTTTATTGATATCAGTGAATGAATGGAATCCACGCCTCTTAACCACTGGGCAGTGTAGAGTGAGGAGAAAGTCGTGGGCCTGAAGTCAGATAGATATTCCTGGGTTTGAATCTTGGCTCCATTGCTTCCTAGCTGTGACCTTGACATACATAATGATTTCCCCTCTCTGAGCCTCAGTTTTCCTTCCAGAAATGGAGATCTTAATGGCTTCTTAAGGTGCTAATCAAAGGTTTATAGAATGTCCTTGTTAATTGGTAGTTATTATCTGGAGTATCAGGTGGTGGCTTGTTATAAGGTCTGGGAAAGAACCTGTTTGGGCAGGTGGGGTGTCCAGTGGTTAAAAAGGTGAAATGATGAATCAGGCAAACCTAATGCCGTTGGTGTCTGAATCGAAATTTCTCTGAGGTCTTATGAGAGTTCCATAAGAATATATATCAAGGGCTGGAGTAGTGGCCCAGCAGTTTCAGGACTTGCCTGGCACGCGCAAGGAAGTACAGAAGGAAGTACAGAAGGAAGTGTCAGAGCAACGAAAGCCACATGAAAGTCTAGAGTTAATTCTCTCTTTCTCTCTCTCCCACTGTCCTTCTCTCTTTGTGTTTTGAGGAGAGAGAATAAAATATCAAGTGATTTTTCAGCATAGGCTGCAAGTAGTGGACCCTTTTTAGCTTTCTATCATTCTTTTAGTTGATTCCTTCAATGTTTTTTTGTCCTTTTCTTCCCTTTTGAGATCTGGGTAGTTTCATAAAATCTGAAAAAATGTTTTTAGATCGGTTGCAACATAAAGTGCCAAATCTAAAGTTATGGCTGAATGAAATTTTTATAAAGTAATGTATTAATGAAATACTATGCCGCACACACCCATGGTATTGTCCATGGTCTAGAATCTTTTCTCACACCTTCTCCTATTCATTATCCTGCAAAGGTAACCACTTTTGCTTGATTGTGGCTGCTTTTGTCAGCATTGTGAATTTATCATGTAGCAGTACATCATTCGTTTCACTGTGGTATACTATTCCAAGGTATGAATGTGCCACTGTTTAACCATTTTACTCATGATGGATGTTTCTGATTTTTTGCCATTATGAATATTATATGTATTGTGTATTGTGTTATTGTTATGAATTATTTATTTAGATCTTTTAAAATTTCTCTCAGGACTGTCTCATAGTTTTCTGTTTAGATTGAGCATATTTTTTGTTAATTCATTCTTAGGCATTTTATCTTTTATGCTAATGTAACTTTTTATAAAAAAATTGGTTAATTTTTCTTCCTAAAGTTTAGGCATGTAGTTTTTTTTCCCTATATTGATGTCATATACAACAATCTTGCAAATTTTACTTATAATTCTAATAACTTATTTGTAAATTCTTTCAGATTTTCTACATAGACAATCATGCCCCCTATGAAAATGTCTATTTTCTCTCCCTCTCTTTGGTTCCTTTTTGGTACTGGAGATTGTACCACTAAGTTACTTCTCCAGCTGTATATATGTGTGTGTGTATATATATAATCTGTAAGTTGCCCAGGTTTTCCTTGAACTATCAAACCTCCTGCCTTAGACGCCTGCGTAGTTGGGATTATGGGCATATGCCATGTGCCTGACTTGAATAAATTTTTTTTTGGTACTGAGAATTGTACCCAGGGGCACTCAACCTCTGAGTCACATCCCCAGCCCTTTTATATTTTAGTTTGAGGCAGTCTCACTAAGTCACTGAGGTTGGCTTTGAACTTGCTATACTCCTGCTTCTGCCTCCTGAGTCACTGGGATTACAGGTGTGCACCGTCATGCCTAGCTTGGATAATACATGTATATATATGTATATATTTTAAATATATATTATTGCTTGGATAATATATATATATTTTTTTTTTAAAGAGAAAGAGGGAGAGAAGAGAGAGAAAGAATCAATTTTATTTATTTCTTCATTGTTTCTCCGACACTTAGTTGTGTATGTGGTGATGGGGTTTGAATGCAGGTCCTTGTGCATTCTGGGAAAGTGCTTGAACCACTGAGTCATGTATATATATGTTTTTTTTTTTTAAGAGAGAGAGAAAGAGAGAATAATTTTTATTTAGTTTTTCATGTGACTTTCGTTGCTCTGACACTTTGTTTTGTGTATGTGGTGCTGGGGTTTGAACCCACATCCTCAAGCATGCCAGGCAAGTGCCATAACCACTGAGCCACTGCTCCACCCCCCTGGATGATTTTTTTTTAAAGAGAGAAGTACAGTGAGAGAGAGACAGAGAGAATCAATTTTTATTGAGTTTTTCACATGACTTTTGTTGCTCTGACGCTTAGCTGAGTACGTGGGTGCTGGGGTTTGAACCCGTATACTTGCACATGCTGGGCAAGCGCTATAACCACGGAGCCACTGCTCCAGCCCCCTCCGGATGATTTTTTTTTTAAAGAGAAAAGGACAGCAAGAGAGAGAGAGAGAGAGAGACAATCAATTTTTAGAGTTTTTCACATGGCTTTCATTGCTCTGACACTTAGTTGTGTACATGGGTGCTGGGGTTTGAACTCATGTACTTGTGCATGCCGGGCAAGTACCGTAACAGCTGAGCCACCACTCCAGCCCCCTGGATGATATTTTTGATGATTAAATAAATTCATATTATTATCCTAAATATTTGTTTGTTTTATTTTGTTTTGGTACTAGGGATTGAACCTAGGGGTACTTAACCACTGAGCCACATTCCCAGACTTTTTAAGGCTGGTTTTGAATTTGTGATCCTGAGCCACTGGGATTTACAGGCATGTGACACCATGCCTAGCTACTTCCTGATTTATAACAGATTGTTTCCCATTGCAAGTAGAATGACATACAAACTCAATACTTGGGGCTGGAGTGGTAGCTCGGCAGTTTTTTGCCTGGCATGTGAGAGGACCCAGGTTCAAATCCCAGCACCACATACACAACTGAGTGTTGGAGAGACAAAAACCAGTTGAAAAACTAAATTTGATTAAAATAAATTTGATTGAAATAAATAAAATCGGGGTTGGGGATTTAGCTCAGTGGCAGAGTGCTTGCCTAGCATGCGCAAGGCCCCGAGTTCGGTCCTCAGCCCTTAAAAATAAATAAATAAGTAAATAAGTAAATAAAAAATAAAATTGATTCTATCTCGCTCTCCCGCTACCTTAAAAAAAAATAAAACACCACTACCCAAAATCTCCTCATGATTTGTCCTCCTACATCCCACCTCTACTTTTCTGATCATTTCTCCCCCTTTTTTTTTTTCTCCTACCAATAACTGTCCTCTGTTGGCCCCGGCCTCCTTGCTTTGATCAAGCCTAACCATTTCCAACCTCAGAACCTTTGTGTTTGCTGTGCCCTCAGCCTGAGCGTCTCTTGCTCCACATTTCACCAAATGGAATTTGCCCCATAGCCTTGTTTCAGTCTCTGCTCATGTGTCAGAGTGTCCTTCCTTGACCGTTCTATCTGTAAAGACTTGCCCCTTGAATTTCTTTTTTGCCCCACACTGTGTTATCAATCACAGAATTCATCATCACCCAGTATGTATTTATTGTCTGTCTCTTCTACTAAGTCCCATGAAGCTGGGGCATTGTTTGTTCACAGCTTAATCTTCAGTGTCTAGAAGAGTGTTGTTTGTTGTTAGTTCAATAAATGTTTCACTGTATCCCATCATGGCTGGAATGCTTTTGGGAGGAAGATGTCACATGGTGAGGCAGGAAGCCAGAGAGTAAGGTGAGGCCAGGTTCACTCTTTCATAGCAACTCAGTCTTGCAGAACTAACAGGGTCCATGAGAACTACTTAATCTCTTCCAAGGGCAGTGCTCCCAAACACCCAATCATTTTCTACTAGGCCCATCTCTTAAAGGTCCCACCGCCTCTTTATATAGCCATACTGGGAACCAAACTTCCAACATACGAACTCTTTGGGGAAAAATCATATCCA
>PVKS010018850.1:0-39377 GCA_004027875.1 Aplodontia rufa
ACCTTCCTCTGGGTCGGGGGACGTCTTGTCAGACACCCAGAGTCCCTGGAAGGCGTGGAGGGCTGGGGTGGCTCGGTGCATCCCGGGGAGGACTCAGTCTAGAGGGTGGAAGGCGGGGTCCTCTGCTGGAAGCTCCCAAGGTGGAACCTAGCGGGGCTGTGGGTCCCCAGCCACAGCAGCCAGCCTGCGCCTGCTTTCCCAGGGCCCTGGTGGAGGTGACGCTCTGGCTGTCAGGTTCGCGGTGGGCGCATCTTGAATGAAAGTGACAGAGAGAAACCCGGGTCCATGGGCAAGAGTTTTCAGCCTGGTGACAGCAGAAGCACATCTGCAGAGACCAAAGGGACTTGGAGGCATGTGAAGGGGGCGGGGCCTCATGCACCTGCCTGTGTCCAGGTGAGAAGGTGACCCATCGGAGGGGCAGGCCTCCCATTCGAGAGCCCTGTGCAGGGCACTGCCTCTAATCCAGCCCCTTGCACATTCAAATCCATCCTGGCAGCTTAGGGAGAAAGGGCTGGTGGTGATGGGGCTGCTGGTGGAGCCCTGGCCTAAGCTGTGCCAAGGTTCCATCCCCAACACGCAAAGACAGAAAGGAAGCAGAGGTTCCTGGCCCTGGAGGTCAAGGTGAGAGGTGGAGAGGCCAGGAGCAGGGCCCAGGCCCTGGGGGGAGGGGCGGCAAGAGGGCTCCTGGGCGTGCAGGGTGCTAGGTCTGCATCCTGGGAGGCCACGCGGGCAACGGCCTGGACAGAGTGCATTGCTGGGTTTGTGCAGCACAAAAGTCAGCAGCTGAACTCGGGGTCCAGCCCAGAACCCGGCAGGACCCAGGCAGCCCTGGGCCCCTCTGCACCTCGGGCTTCTGTAGCAGTGGGAGCATCGGAGGTGGCCACACAGCAGGCCAGGCCCTCAGGTGGTGGCCCATGGTCAGGGGTGGGGGACAGGGAACAGGAGTCTGATCTCACCTTTTCCTCCTTCAGTTTGAACTGGGTGCCTGGACCACCCTGTCCTCACAGGCTGGATGCCCTACAGCATCTATTTCCAGCCCCTGAGATGTTGACATCCGTAAAATATTCTTTTTTTGTTTTTTAAGAGAGAGAGAGAGGAGATATTTAATTTTATTTAGTTTTTCACATGGCTTTCATTGCTCCGATACTCCTTTGGGTACATAATGCTAGAGTTCGAACTTGGGTGCTCCGGCATGCCAGGCAAGCACCATAACTGCTGAGCCACTGCTCCAGCCCCATAAAATATTTTTAATGGGACTCCAGCCCATCTACCCTGGAAGATGAGGGCAATGGATCAGAGAAGCCCCCAGCCATCTCCCATGGGTCACCCCTTCCCCTGGGCCACCAGGTCCCTGCAAGGCAAGGCGAGAAGCACAGAGTGGACAGGTGCATCTGGACCAGCAGCCGTGGTCACCCCCTCCAGCCCCAACCCCGCACCTCTCCAGGCCTCAGCGTCCACAGCTCCCAGTGGGCCTCAAAAGAGCTGCTGGATTGCGTCAGGACCCGCAGCCCGGGGAGGGAAGGCTCCTCGCCACAGAGCACCCAGCCTGGGGCCTGGGGCCTGCCCTGTGCTCTCCAGTTTCTTCATCCCCATCCAGGGGCTGCAGGGACGTTCAGGGGGCCAGTGGGCCCCGTCCTCAGACTCCAACACAGACCTTCATTCACTCCTGAATTCTACCAGACCTGAGACAATTAGAGACCACCATAGGGACCAAGGACAAACGAACTCCTGGGCCACAACTCAGGGCTCAATGCCAGTGAAAGTATGTCATGGTGTGTGTATGAAAGTGTTACACTAAGCCCCTTCAGTATGTAAATCTGTAATAAAATCTTGCTTAAAAAACCCCCAAACGGGGGCTGGAGTATGACTCAGTGGCTGGAGCACTTGCCTGGCATGAGGGAGGCCCCGGGTTCAAACCCCAGCACCGCACAGGCAGCTGTCAGATAAACAAAACCCAGGTGAAAAAATTAATAAAGTCGGTTCTCTCTCCCTCTTAAAAAAACAAAAACAACAACAAACAAACAAACAAACAAAACCCCCCAAACAGATAGTAAGTATGTCATGCTGGGTGCAATCGCGCACACCTGTAATCCCAGCGGCTCGGGAGCCCGAGGCAGGAAGATTGCAGGTTCAAAGCCAGGTTCAGTGACTCAGCACAGCCCCAAACAGCTCACAAGACCCTGTCTGTAAATTTAAAAAAAAGGGTGGGGGTGGGGAGAGCCTGGGGTTGTGGTTCAGTACTGCTGGGTTCAATCAATCAATCAATCAATCAATCAAATAGAGATGAAAGAACAATCTACAGGGGTTGACTATCTGAGAAGATAACATTGATAAGTCCTTGGAGAAACTGAAAGAGAAGACCAAACACATACAATGAGGACTAAAGAGAGGATATTGAAAGCAGTACAGAAATCTGGAGGGTCCTTAAGGAATATTTTAAAAAATCATCTGCAAATTGTAAAATTGAGAAGAAACGGAAGAATTTCTAGAGGTGCGTGACCTCCGAAACTGAATCAGCAGTGTGGCGAAGACATTAATGGATCACAGACAAGCAATGACGTGGAGTCAGAACAGTGTCCCTTCCAACAAGAGCGCAGGGCCGATGGGGTCACTGCCACGTTTTTTTTTTTTTTTTTAAGAGAGAGAAAAAAGAAAGAATCAACTTCATTTATTTTTCCATCCGGCCTTTGTTTCTCCGACACTTAGTTGTGCATGTGGCGCTAGGGCTGGAACCCGGGTCCTGGTGCACGCACATTGAAAAGATTGTCCATCACGGTCAAGTTGGATTCATTCCAGGGACACCAAATAAAAGGAATTAAGGATAAAAATCATGTCAATAGATGCAGAAAAAGTCTTTTATGAAATGCAAAACCCGTTCATGATAAAACCATGAGTGAGTTAGGTAAAAAAGGATCATGTCCTGACCCGGTGAGGGCCGTGTGGGACAAACCCAAAGCCAACACCAGACTGAAGGCAACTAAAGCATCTCCTCCAAAATCAGGGACCAGAAAAGAACAAGAACGCCCAATTTTTTTTTTTTAAAGGAGTCAGTGAGAGAGAGAGAGAGAGAGAGAGAGAGAATCAATGTTTATTTAGTTTTTCACGTGGCTTTCATTGCTCTCACACTTCGTTGCGTACGTGGTGCTGGGGTTTGAACCTGCATCTTTGAGCATGCCAGGCAAGCGCTATAACCTCTGAGCCACCGCTCCAGCCCCCAGAGATGGCTCCCTGAACAGCTCTCTGCCTCTGGTTCTTCTGTATGCCTCTTGGATCCCCCGTTGATAATGAAACAGGTTCCTGAAATTAACGACACCTTCCTCACCAGAGGACAGAAACCAGCCTCTGCCCAGGGCGGTGGTCACTGGCCGCTCTCTAACTGCCTCCTAAATCCACACATGTGTTGGTCCTGCTCCTTGTCCCACTCTGCCTGAAGTCTTCTGAAGATGGTGACTTGACAAGTTTCCTCTATCCTTCAAAACTGGCTTTGAGGGAGGGTGGGGTACACCCCTATAATCCCAGCGCCTCTGGAGGCTGAGGCAGGAGGATCGCAAGTTCAAAGCCAGAAATTTAGGGAAGCCCTAAGCAACTTAGCAAGACCTGGCCTCAAAAAAAAAAAAAATAAAAGAGGGCTGGTGATGTGGCTGAGTGATTTAACACCCCTGGGTTCAATCCCTAGCACTTCCTTCTCCCTCAAGAAAGGATTGCAAATTCGAGGCCAGCCTCAGCAATTTAGCAAGACCCTGTCTCAAAATAAATAAAAAAATAAAAAGGGCTGGGGATGTAGCTCAGTGGTAAAAAATCCTTGGCTTCAATCCCCAGTGCCAAAGAACTAAACAAAACAAAAACCTGACCTTGAATAAAACCTATTTCCCTGACAATTTGACTCTAGTATTTGTGCAGTGACTGGATGCGCGCTAACAGTAAGGTTCTAGAAAGAATGTGGTTCCCAGCATTCCTGAGGTCCGGGGCTGCCTGTGCACCCAGTCCTTGGGGGAGAGGCTCAGAGCTTAGCAGGAGTGGTAGGGAGACCAGCGGCTCTCAGGAACTACTCACTTCTCCTCTGCCCTGGAAGGGCTGGGTAGTCCAGTTGCAGGAAGCAGATCTTCAGCTCCTCAGGGAAGGCACATGGCTAACTCACTGTCTCTGCCCCGCCTCCCTCCCACTTCCTTCAAGATTCCAGCAAGAGGGCAAGAAAATGGATGAACTGCCAACACCTGTCCCACAAAAACACATGCCAGCTGGATTTGGTGGTGCATTCTTGTAATCTCAACAACTCGGGAGGCTGACATAGGAGGCTCGAAAGTTTGAGGCCAGCCTCAGCAATTTAGGGAGCCCCTGTCTCAACAAATAAACAAACGGAAGGGCTGGGGCTCTGACTCAGTAGTTAAACACCCCTGGGTTCAATTTCTGGTACCAGACAGACAAAAGCAACTAAAAGAAACCCCTTCCCTGCCACCCTTCCCCACCAGCAAGTAATAATTCTGTTTCTTTTTTTTGTTCTTTTAGTACTAGGGATGGGACCTGTCAGATTTAAGTTTTCTTTTCTATCACAGTTAAACCTGTAATGCAATACAGGCACGTTTATTAAAACTTAAATTTCACGTGTGTAAAGAAACCATCCTAAGTTAGGGAACCACGTGGACAGAAGGAAACAATTTAAAAATCCCTGGGGCTGGAGCAGTGGCTCAGTGGTTGGAGGCTCGCCTGGCATGCGAAAAGACCTGGGTTCAAACCCCAGCACCACGTACACAACTAAATGTTGGAGAGAGAAAGTCTAGATGAAAAACTAAATGATATTGATTTTTTTATTTCTCTCTCTCCCCCTAAAGAAAAAAAAAAAAGGAATTTCTAACAGTTATTCAGTTGCAACTGTAGCCCACCCACTTCTGAACACCCTGGTATTTCTAACGGTTTAGTTTCTAACAGACCAGGGCCGCTTCACCAAGCGCTGAGTCACATCCCCAGCCCCTTTGGAGTCAGGGTCCTCTCCACGATGCTGAGGCTGGCTTTGAAGATCCATCCTCCTGCCTCAGCCTCCAGAGTGGCTGGCAGTGCAGGCCTGCGCCTCTGCACCCGGCAAGCATTACAGTCATCCCGCAGGAGGAAACTGGGTCCCTTATGCTGCGGGAGAGAGAATGCGGCCGAGACTGGGCACGAAGATCAACCTGGAGGTGCGGGGCCACGTTGGGCATCCGCTTCTCAGCCTCCAGGAGGTTCTCTCTGCTGCTCCTCCTCCGCCCTCAGCCTCCCCACCTCTGAGCGCACCCGCCGGTCTGCTGAGCAGGGTTTTCAACACCTCCCAGGAGTCTGTCCCTCCCCTCCTACAGCCGGCCCCGTCTCCTCCCCTCCCGGCTCCAAATCGGATCTAACTGCGCTGCCCAGGCTGGGCTGGCCTAAGAGGATTGGAGCATTTGCTAAACGGGCCCAGGACGGGCTCCGAGAGCGGGCGCTGGGGGGACCTGCGGCCGCCAGGGGGCGGCAGAGGACGGGAGGCTGAGTTGCGGGGAAGCGGAGGGAGCAGGCTGGGGCGGGTCCTGGGGGATTAGGAGCAGTCACAGGGTCGGAGGTGCCAAGGCTGCTTATGGTGATGGCAGCTGAACCCGGGGGCTCTTAGCCCCTGAGCCACAGCCCAGCCGTTTTGAGTTTTTTATTTTGAGACAAGGTCTTGCTAAATAGCTCAGGGCCTCCCTGAATTGCGGAGGCTGGCCTCGAATTTGCAGTCCTCCGGCCTCAGCCTCAGTTGCTGGGATTACAGGCATAAATTACCATGTTAATTTGTTTTTTAAGGGAGAGAGAATCGATTTTATTTAGTTTTTCATGTGGCCTCTGCTGCTCTGACATTTTGTTGTGTAGGTAGAGCCGGGGTTCGAACCTGCGTCCTTGTGGGTGCCAGGCAAGTGCTGTAAGGATGGAGCCATCACTGCAGCCCCAGCATGTGAATTTTTAAACACTGTTAATTTTTAAAGTTTATGCGGGGGAGGGCACAAGTGGTGGTGTGTGACCCAACCCTTTGGAGGAGATTTCTGAGCATTGCTGGGACTGTTCTGGAAAGGTCTGATCTTCCACTAATCTATGAAGAACTCTGGAATCTGCTTCTGAGCTGTCCAAAGTAAAACATTAAAAAAAAAAAGAGTACCCAGTGTGTTGGTGCATACCTGTAAACACAGCAACTCTGGAGGCTGAGGCAGAAGGACCACAGGTTTGAGGTGAGCCTCAGTAACTTAGAGAGACCCTGTCTTGAAATAAAAAGTGCTGGGATGTGGCTCAGTGGTGAATTGCCCGTGGGTTCAGTCCCCAGTGTCCCCCTCCCTCCAATTATTGCAGAATTTAAACCACATTTAAAATAAATATTAAAATATTTAAATAGGTTTATTCCTCATTTTAATTTCTTTGTCTGTACTGCAGATTGAACATAGGGCCCAGCACATGCTAGGCTTCCCCTATGTGTATGTATTGGGGATCAAACTCAGGACTGCCCTACCAAAACCCAAGCCTTTTTATTTTATTTTGATACAGGGTCTTGCTAAGTTGCTGAGGCTGGCCTTGAACTTGAGGTCCTCCTGACTCAGCCTCCCCGGTAGCTGGGATTATAGGTGTGCACCACTGTGTATTTCTTTTCCAATACAGTATCAGTAGATATAACTGATGTCCAAAAAAGCTCTTTCAGTGCTCAGTGACTTTTCATCTCAAGAGCCGGGGAGGACCCTGGGCTGTACTTGTCTTGGGGAAAATTTTTGTTGCAATTCTGGGTCATGCGAGGCAGGGAAGTTGAGGGAAGTTGATTTTATGTTTGCTCTTTGTTCTGATTTCTGTTCGTAGGTGTTGAATCCAGTGGTGCTCTGCCACTGAGCTACAGCCCTAGTCTTCTTCTTTATTTTTTATTTTTTTTGTAGCAGACTGAACCTAGGGGAGCATCAACACTGAGCTACGTCCCCAGTCCATTTTTTAAATATTTATTTATTTGTTCATTTATTTTTTGGTACCAGGGATTGAACCCAGCAGCACTTAACCTACATCCCCAGCCCTTTTTATTCTTTATTTTGGGATAGGGTCTTGCTAAGGCGATCCTCCTGCCTCAGCCTCCTGAGTGGCTGGGGTCGCAGGCGTGAGCGCTGTGCCTGGAGGTTGAGGGAGTTTGAGAGGTGAACAAGACTTCTTTCTGATAATGTTTCCACTATTATTTTATTTTTAAACTTTAAATTTTAAAAAAAATTTATTTTACTAAAAACAGCAAAAAAAATTTATTTTACTGTTTTAAAGAGAGAGGGACAGTGAGAGAGAAAGAATCAATTTAATTTGGTTTTCCGTGTGGCTTTCGTTGCTCTGACACCGTGTCGCGTGCGTGGTGCTGGGGCTCGAACCCGCGTCCTCGCGCATGCCAGGCAAGGTCCGTGACCGCTGAGCCACCGCTCCAGCCCTGTCATTTCTGTTATTGCTGAGCCCCGTGTCTGGCGAGGGACTTGGGCTGGTGATCCTCACCTCTGCAGCTCAGCTTTGGGCCGGGGCACCCAGTGCACAGGCTCCTGCTGTCCCTTTGAAATGCGCTGCTGAGTTTGGTTGCGTTCCTTCCTCCACTCTCTCACCGCATGCGGCGTGGGGCTTTCAGTGCTGAAGTCAGGGCGGCCTCCAAAGCTGGGTTGCCCACCCTCCGAACACCCGTGTCCCTAAGTACCCCTGCCTGGGGAAGCCTGCAGGTCACCAGGTCGCTACCGAGTGACGTCCCCAGAACCTGGGCCAGGCTTCTGGGGCTCTGTAACTGCTCTGGTGTGCAGGAGAATCACACTGCACGCGCACGCACGCGTCTAGAGCTGCACCTTTCTGCTGTCTTCACGTGTGCACAAGGAACCTCCTGGTGCATCATTTTTTAAAAATTTTTTTTTAATAATTTCCTGGTGAATCTTCACCAAGAGAGCACACTGAGTTACCAGCACCTGGAACCGGATCAAGAACGGGAGGTGGCGGCTGCTCCCGCTCCCCGCAGCCCGCTCATCCCCTCCTCCCCTCCCGCCCCCACCAGTGACAGCCACCACTGCCCTGGGCTCTGGGCCCCGTGTGCCAGCGTTGCTTGGTGTAAGTGGAACCAGCTGTGTTGCCCCCCCTTTCTTTCCCTTCCCCCTCCCCGTTCCTCTCTCCCCCCTGCATATACTTGAAAAAGAACCTGCCATCTTTTGCTTAGTATTAGGGTTGTGAGATTCATTCCTGCTTTGCAAAAATAGCTGTTTTTTGGGGTAGTGGGGTTACAGGTACCAGGGATGGAACCCAGGGGCACTTAACCACTGGGCCTCAACCCCCGTCCTTTCTAAAAAAATTTTTTTATGTTTGCACCTGGGTCCTTGTGCATGCCAGGCAAGCACTTTAACAGCTGAGCCACCGCTCCAGCTCCTCTCCCTCTTAAAAACAAAAAATCAGTGATGTCCATGCATCATAAAAATAAAAAAATACTGTTAACTGCTGGGCGCAGTGGCACATGACTATAGTCCCAGTGGCTCTGGAGGCTGAGGCAGGAGGATCGAAAGTTCAGAGCCAGCCTCCGCAACTCAGTGAGGCCCTAAATGACTTGGTGAGACCCTGTCTCAAAATAAGATATAAAAAGGGCTGGGGATGTAGCTCAGTTGTTAGCTACCCGTGGGTTCAATCCCCAATAGCATCCCCCACAAAAAATAATGCTAACACATTGTTCTATGAGGACTGGAGGAATGTAGTACTTCACACACTGCAGCTTGCAAGAGAGTTCAGTTGCTGTGGATCCTTGGCAATACGTGATAGTGTTGGGCTGTCATTCTAGCCTTCTAAGTAGAAGGTGGAAATATCTTTGTGAGCTTTTTTGAATTTTTATTTTTTGGTGCTGAGGATCAAGCCTGCTCAACACAGGCTTTATAACTGTGTTACACCCCCAGCCCTTCACTGTGACATTTTAATTTGCCTGATGAAGAAAACCCGGTTGATTAACTGCTTACTAGTGTTACTTTTTTAAACAATTTTTTTCTGGTGCCAGGAATTGAATCCTGGAGTGCTTAACCACTGAGCCACATCCCCAGCCCTTTTTGTTTTTTATTTTGAGACAGGGTCTCGCTAAGTTGCTTAGGGCCTTGCTAAGTTGCTGAGACTGGCCTCAAACTTGCCATCCTCCTGCCTCAGCCTCCCAAGTCTCTGAGATTATGTGCACGAGCCACCATGCCCGGTTATTATCGCTTTCGGCAACCTGGTTCAATGTTGGGCAAGGTTGTTTCACATTTGGAACAATCACCGCAGCCTCCCAGGGCTCAGAGGTCCATTTTTCAAATGCGGAAAGAGGTTGAGAGAGGTTGTGAAGCTGGTTGGGTGGCGGACACCTATAATCCCAGTGACTCTGGAGGCTGAGGCAGAAGAATCACAAGTTCGAGGCCAGCCTGAGCAACTTAGTGAGACCCTGATCAAAATAAAACATGAAAAGGACTGGGGTTATAGCTCAGTGATAAAGTGCCCCGGATTAAATCTCCAGAACCAAAAAACAAAACGAACCAACCAACCAACCAAAAAAAACAAACAACAAAAAAAACCAAACAACAAAAAAAGAATTGGTCATAAATTTTCTGAATTGGGCTGGAGCGGTGGCTCAGCGGTTTCGGCGCTTGCCTGGCAAGCACGAGGACCCAGGTTCAAACCCCAGCACCACGTACACAACTAAGTGTTAGAGCAACTAAGGCCATGTGAAAAACTAAATAAAGTTGTTCCTCTCTTTCTCTGTCTCTCTCAGTGTCCCTCTCTCTTTAAAAAAAAAATAAAGTAAATTTTCTGAATTGCCTACTCAGACCATTGACCTGTTTTTAAACATCTGTGCACAACAGCTCAGTGTCTTAATTACTCCAGCACTAAAGTTTTAGGTACTGTACTCCAACTTGTTTTTTCTTCTACCAAGAACTTTTCTTTCTGGTGCCAGGGATTGAACCCAGGGATATTTACCACTGAGCTGCATCCCCAGCACTTTTTACTTTTTATCTTTTTTATTTTGAGATAAGATCTCTCTATATTGTTGAGGCTGGCTTTGAACTTGAGATCCTCCTGCCTCAGCCTCCTGAGCTGCTGGGTTTACAGGTATGGGCTACTGTACCTGGTTTGCTGAGATTTTGAATAAGAACTTACATCCTTTTTTTTTTTAAAGAGAGAAGGAAGTGAGAGAGAGAGAGAGAGAGAGAGAAAATCAATTTTCATTGAGTTTTTCCACATGGCCTTCGTTGCTCCGACACTTAGCTGTGTATGTGGTGCTGGGGTTTGAACCCGTGTACTTGCGCATGCCAGGCAAGCACAGTAACTGCCGAGCCACCGCTCCAGTCCAAGAATTTATATCTTAACATTAGTGAGTTTTCCAATTCATGAACATGGTATATTTCTCTATTGACTCAGGTCTTCTTTAATTCAAAATTTTGAATTTTTCAGTAGGATAATTATCTAAAGAATGAGAGGATGTATGGATGGATTAGAGGTGGCTGGGGGGAATGAAGAAGAAGGGGTCGGGCAAGGCTGAACACCGAGATTGTGTTGAACTTCAAGGTATAGACGAGAAAGAACGCCAATTGTCCCAGGAGACCCAGCTCAAAAGAGGAAGCACCTGCTTTCGGATTCAGCCTAACTGACCCCAGAACCATGTACATCAGGTGTGGAGTCCCAGCAACTCGGGAGGCTGAGGCAGGAGGATCACAAGTTGAAGGCCAGCCTCAGCACCTTGTTGAGCCCCTAAGCAATGTAGCTAGACCATGTCTGAAATATAATACAATAAAATAAAAGGGGCTGGGGATGTGGCTCAGTGCCTAAATGCCCTGGGTTCAATCCCTGGTACCAAACAACCCCCCCAGATCGAAACAAAATAAAACAAAAAACCCCACCTCTGGGCGGATGCTGGACCCCAAAGCCAACAGTACCAGAAACCTGGGGGAGGTGATTGAGAATGGCTGACACCTCTCCTGTTTGCTCCACCCTCTCCCTACAGGGCCACTCTTCCTTCCAGCTTCCTGCTCCAGAGGGCCAGGGTCTGCGCAGGGACCGGATTCTCCCACTGGGCGACTCCCGGACTGGTCCCCCAGTGGTCACCGTAGGTCAGATGGCCCCTCCTCTCCTGGTGCCATCCCTGGCTCTTCAAGCTAACCAGAGCTGCCCTGATCCTCCTGCCAGGCCAGCAGCCTTAATCTCTCCTCGCAGGGCTTGGGGGAGGGCAGGGGAAAGAAAGGGCCCCAGACACAGTGGCCCAGCCAGGGGGGGATTACCAAGGGCTGCTGCACGCGCCTGGGCGTCCGCGTGAGGACTGGGAGTGCAGGGAGCTATGAATATCCCGAAAGAGAGAGGGGCAGAGAGGAGGAACCCCAGAGGGGACGAGGGACACGCAGAGGACCACGGTGAGCAGGACAGAGAAGGAAGGTGACGGGAAGCCAGCGGGAGCAGAGCGCATCGGAGGGGCCCCACGCTGGAGCCACAGGCTTGGGTGACCGACCAGAGCACCGCAAAACCAGGGAGCCACAGACAGACAGAGAGACGCAGTGACAGAGGCACAGACAGGCAGGAAAGAGGAAGCCGAGAGTTTTATGTCTGATGACACAGAGATCAGAGATGAGAGTGAGAGCAAGACAGAGAAAGAGGGAAACTGAGGCCGGAAATGAACAGTGACGCGGTACAGAGATGAGCTGGTTGGCAGACAGACTGCTGGGGAAATGGGGGGCCCAGGAGAGGAATCCAGAAAGCCCCAGGCTGCTTGCTTTGCAAACAGACTCTCAGGAACGCCTAGCATCTCCCCCCTTCCTCTTTGGTACATCTCTCTTGTGACATTATTCAAAGCTGGATAGATATCAGTTAGACTAAAGGAGGGACCTCCCTGAGCGGTGGGGCCTCCTGGTCACAGGCAGGAGCTGGGCCTCCCTTCTCCATCAGCCCTAATTGCCAACATGTCATGGGGGAGGGAGGAGGGGATTAAGCACACTGGTGGCCCTGCTTCTCCCAGCCAATGTCACCTCCTGGTGCCCAGTCAGTCCCCCACCTTGGCTGGGATTACCCTTGAGATCCAGGCCATGGCAGATGACATCACTCCCAGCCTGGGCTTAAAATCACCCCACGCGAGGGGACCTGTTTCCTTCCAGCCTCTGTGGTCTGGTGACTCCTTCCAGGACCTGGGCCACCAAGAGAGAGCCCTGTACCTCCTTTCTAAAGGTGAGTGTCCCCAGGAGAGACAGAAGGACCTAGCAAGGGAGTGGGAGGGGGTGAGCAGAGGAGCGGAGAGAAGTTGGGTTTATTTTACTCCTGGCTGTGCCTTCAGGGCCCCTGTGCAGTCTGACAAGAAGTCTGTGCTGTTTGCTGAACAATCAGCCTGGAACCGAGGTTCCGTCCTGGTGCTGGGGACACCGGGTGGGCCGGGCTGTGGCCTCAGCAGGAGGCAGGGAGGACAGCTGGGGCTTGCGGTGGGTGGATCCCATCGAGCCCTAAGGACTGGTGCTCTCGGCCTTCCTGGAAGGCAGCTTCTTGGCACATTTTCCGGCTGTATTTCCTTTATCACTGCCTGGAATTTTCTGTTCTTTGGGGCATTTATCTGCTTGTCCGTGTCCTTTGCTGCGCCTTGAGTTTTTTAAATTTTATTTTATTTTTGGTACTGGGGGATTGAACCCAGGAGCGTTTAACCACTGAGCCACCTCCCCAGTCATTTTTGTTTTACATTTTTTTTTTTTTTACATTTTATTTTAAAAAGGGTCTCACTAAGTTGCTGAGGCTGGCTTTGAACTCGTGATCCTTCTTGGGCCTCTTTCTTCATCAGTAACGCGGGGACAGTGGTGACTTGTAGGTCACTCAGCCAGACGTCACAGAGGCCGGGGGGCCGGCCTCATCCTACTTCCAGGTAATTTGGGGTGAAGGGTGGGGATGTGAGTCTCTACCCTTGGGGGGCCACTCATTGCTCATGTGGCCCCAGGAACTGATGGGACCTCATTCATCACCTGAGAAATGGATCACTGAGCTCCAGGGCTCTGATGAGCACTCGAGGGGGTCTCGGCACTCAGCGGTCAGGAGAGCACAGCCTCAGCCTTGACTGTGTCCCTAACGTGTCCCCAGGGTCCAGGACTCTATCTCTCCGAGCATCGGTTTCCTCCTCTGGAAAGACGGGTGATAGCGATGCTGGTTTTGTGAAGTTGGGTTGTGTCCTCCAGAGATGAAGAGTGAAATCGAGGGACATCGAGGCAAGCAGAGCAGAGAGATTTTATTTTAATAACAGAAAGCAAAGCAGAGGGAAAAGAGCGGATGAGCCCAGAGTGGGAGAAGGGGACAGAGCCGAAGAGGGCGTGGGAGTCTCACATTTTTTTTTTTTTAAAGGACAGTAAGAGAGAAAGAAAGAATCAGTTTTATTTGTTTTTCCATCGGCCTTTGTTGCTCTGACACTTAGACACTTAGTTGTGTACGTGGTGCTGGGGTTTGAACCCGGGTCCTCACGCATGCCAGGCAAGCGCTCCAACCGCTGAGCCACCGCTCCAGCCTGAGACTTGTGCTTTTTATAGTTTGTAAACATTGTTTTCCCTCCCCTAGGCCTAGGGGCTTGCGGGGTTAGAGTTGTGGTGAGATCCAGTCTTTTGCCTGTGACTACCCAGCACCTTTCTCAGCAGGAGGAAGGCAGTGCCTTTGGTGGCTGCTTGGGGACCCTCCTTATTAGCACTGGGGTGACAAATTGCTATGCATATTCGTTGTTCAGATCCAGGGGACACTTTTCATCCTCTTAAAAACTGGTTTTCTCTTGATGGACCCACAATTCCAACTCCACTTCTACAGCTGTCTCTACAGCGGAAGCTGGCTCACGGGAACTTTCTGCTGGATTATTGTTCCCTGAGATCCGGGGGCCTTTGGTGCAGAATCTGAGCAATGGGGACTCCCCGGAAATTCTTTTTCTTTGGTCCTGGGTATCGAACCCAGGGGTACTTAACCACTGAGCCACCTCCCCAGCCCTTTTTATTTTGAAACAGAGGCTGAGGCTGGCTTTGAACGTGCAATCCTCCGGCCTCAGCCTCCCGAGCTGCTGGGATTGTAGGCGCGGGCCCTGCTCCATGTTGCTTCCATGCTACTGTTTTTGGCTGCTGTTTAGTCTGTCACTCGCTGAGTGTCTGACGGGTGGATGGGCCTTCAGCTGCTGGAGGCCATCGTCAGCATCAGCTGCTTGATCTTGGGTGAGCACCTTCCTCCCCCTGCAGCTCGTCGCAGGGTGGGAATCCCAGGCTTTCCCCAGGCTCAGCTTCTCAGCCTGGTAGCCGGTGCAGATTCAGCGGTGGACTCAGCCTGTGCTTTGGTTCTAGGCCCTGAAACCTGTCCCCGTCAGGGCAGAGGCACAACATCCCTGTTTCTACCCTTTGGAGGTCAGGGTAGGGGCGGGGAGAACAGGGTTTTCAGGGTTGGACTCCTGTGCTCCCGTGTGACAGTGCCCGAGTCTGAGGACGTTTTCATCTCTAAAACCTGAGCAGTGCAGGAAGACAGTCGGCACCTCCCAGGGTGGTGCTGGTTCAGTGACGTCCCACCTGCTTGCGTAGCTGCCATCTGTGGCTAAATAACAGATGTCCCCAAGTCAGCAGCCAACAACAGTCTGCAGTGATCTTGCGCATCTCTTAGGGCCAGGTGTCCAGGAACGGTTTTCTGGATGATTCTGACTCAACATCTCATGACAATGTAGTCAGATGTTACCAGGATAGAAGTCACTTGATAGCTTGCTGAGGCTGGGGAACCCTTTTTTTTTCTTTTTTTGGTATTGGGGATTGGACCCAGAGGTGCTTACCCACCGAACCACATCCCCAGCTCTTTTTATTTTTTTATTTTGAGACAGGGTCGCCCTCAATTGCTTAGTCTCACTAAGTTGTTGAGGCTGACTTTGAACTTGCGATCCTCCTGCTTCAGCCTCCAGAGCCACTTGGATTACAGGCGTGCACCTCCACGCTCAGCTTGTTGTTAGAACGTCGTGTGGTTGTGCAGTCCTTCCTGGTGCAGCACACTATATACCGAGGCCGTACTGTGTGGCTGTTGTGTGCGGGTGAGGGTGGACCAAAACCCTGCACGCAGCGTGTATCTGTACAAGCCTCTATTATGGATGCATAAAAATCACTGCCGTGTTTAGAAATCACAGGTGGTAGCCTACTCCACACACTGCTCAGCAGCATACTTCTACCTTTTAAATCAACATTATGTTTACAAAATTCATAATAAACAATATTACAATTATAATACAAATATATTCTATATAATGTATACAGTTTGTGATAGTTAATGCACATGTACACTCATGAAACACACACACATGCACACATCTATTATCAAAGTGTGATTTTAAAAAGTTTAAGTAGCAGGGCGTTAGGCACCCTGTAATCCCAGCGACTCGGGAGGCTGAGGCAGGAGGATGGAAAGTTGAAAGTCAGCCTCAGCCACTTAGCGAGGCCCTGAGCAACTTAGCAAGAGCCTGTCTCAGAATTAAAAAAAAAAAAAAGGGGGGTGGCAATGTGGCTCAGTGGTTGAGCACCCCTAGGTTCAGTATCTGACTCTTGCCTGATGGAATGAATGGCAAGAGACCTTGGGAGGCTGAGGCAGGAGGACACCTGAGCCCAGGAGTTCCAGGCTGGCCTGGATGACAGAGCAGGACCCCTTCTCAAAGAAAAGCCGTGGTAGAGTCAAGTCTATGCAGACATCTTGCAGATTGTAACAGTAACAACCACCCGGAGCATTTACTTGGGGCTTGTGCTGTCTCAGGTGCTATTTAAAGCACCTATGAATATTCATGTATTTAACCTGCACAACAACACAGAGATGTGCATTCTTGGTTTTTTTTTTTGGTACTGGGAATTGAATCCACGGGCACTGTACCACTGGGCCACATCCCTAGCCCTTTTTATTTTTTAATTTTGAGATAGGGTCTTGCTAAATTGTTTAGGGCCTCACTCAATTGCTGAGGCTGGCTTTGAACTTGCGATCCTCCTCCCTCAGCCTCCTGAGCTGCTTGGATTACAGGTGAGCAAGCTGGGCTCTCATTCCAGTTTTCTGATGAAGTGACTGAGGTACGCACTGAAGGCAGATGGCTGGGTCACAGGAAAGGTGGCATTTTGTTTTGATAAATGTTTCTAGTTTGAACTGGGTGCGGCGGTGTACGCCTGTAATTCCAGTGACTTTTTTTTTTTTTTTGTAAGCCTATTGGGTCAAAATTGATCATGGAAGGGGCTGGAGCAGTGGCTCAGTGGTTACAGCACTTACCTGGCATGTGTGAGGTCGTGGGTTCAAACCCCAGCACCACGTACACAAAAAAGTGTTGGAGCAACGAAAGTCACATGAAAAACTAAATAAAAAACATTGATTCTCTCTTAAAAGAAAAAATGGTCATGGAAGGTCATCACTCATTGTATTTTTTTTCCTGTTGGTGCTGGTGCCGGAACCCAGGGCCTTCTCCGTTCTAGCCAAGTGCTTTTACCACCCCAGCATTACAGACTATTTTTTTTTTTTTTGATATCAGGGCTTGAACCCTGGGATGCTTAACCACTGAGCCACATCCCCAGCCCTTTTCTTTCTTTTTTTTTTTCAGGGCTGAGGATCAAACTCAGGGCCTTGCGTGTGCTAGGCAAGAGCTCTGCCCCTGAGCTAAATCCCCAACCCCTTCTTTTTCATTTTGAGACAGGGTCTTGCTAAATTGCTAAGTTGCTGAGGCTGGCCTTGAACTTGGGATCCTCCTTCCTCAGCCTCCCGAGTTGCTGGGATTACAGGTGTGAGCCACCGCCCCCTGATATATCCCTGCCATTTTAATGTGACAAAGGGACCAGCCATCCCAGTTTGTCTCAGTCCAGTCCCATTTGTGTACTGGAAGTTCCAGATGCCAACACACCCTGCACCCTGGGGAGACGGGGGCAGTTGCTCACCTGCTGTCTGTGACTGTGCCTGAGGCTGGATGTGGTTTTTCCTGTGGTCCCAGAAAGAAAAGATCCTG
Source organism: Aplodontia rufa (assembly GCA_004027875.1). Taxonomy (NCBI): domain Eukaryota; kingdom Metazoa; phylum Chordata; class Mammalia; order Rodentia; family Aplodontiidae; genus Aplodontia; species Aplodontia rufa. The sequence continues at coordinate 16,949 of PVKS010018850.1, forward strand.
AAGGAGCGAGCACAGTAAGACCAGATCTTTCAAAGGGTGGAGCAGGAGCAAGAGCTTCCGCTTAGGAGTCCAGGTGGCCTCAGATCTCTGCTTTGCAGGGTCCGTGAAGCCCTGAGAGCCTTCAGCGCAGGGCTGCTTAGGGCAGCGGAGACCGAGGCGCAGGGAGGTGAGAGAAGAGGTCACTGGGCGCACCAGCTCCGCCTGCGTGCCGCGGAGCGCGTCTCCGGTGAGTGTTTGACATCTGCCCTCTCTTGCAGGCCCCCTGACTGGGCCCTGCCGTCCCTGAAAATCATGATGGCATATATGAACCCCGGGGCACACTACTCAGTCAACACCTTGGCCCTGAGCAGCCCCAGCGTGGACTTGATACACCAGCCTGTGCCCTATCCAAGTGAGTACATCCTCCGTCCTGGGGACCCTGCCCTCAGGAGGAAGGTGCTTGTTGGGGTCATGACTGGGGCTAGCTCTGTGTTCATCACCATGTGCAAACTCTGCGGTGTGTCCCTTAGGGACGGAGAGCACATGGGCATTCCTAGAAAGGTGAGATGGTGGCTCCCTCCCGGGCGAGGGAGGGGAAGGTGATCTGTAAGAGGAACCAAGAGGAATTTCCATCTGTTAGCAAAGCTTCCTTCCTTCCTTCCTTCCTTCCTTCCTTCCTTCCTTCCTTCCTTCCTTCCTTCCTTCCATACTGAGGGTTGCACCCAGGGGTGATTGACCGCTGAGCTACATCCCAGCCCTTTTTGCTTTTTACGTGGAGACAGGATGTTGCTAAGTTGCTGAGGCTGGCCTCGAACTTGCGATCCTCCTGCCTTAGCCTCCCAAGCTGCTGGGTTTACAGGCGTGCGCCATGCACCCAGGCAAAGCTTTATTTCAAGTGTCTATTCGGTGTTTCATGGCATTATTCCTTTCGTTTTTCATGTGGCTTTCTGTGCTCCTACACTTCATTGTGTAGGTGGGGCTGGGGTTTGAACCTGCGTCCTCGCACACGCCAGGCAAGCGCTGTAACCGCCGAGCCCCTGCTCCAGCCCCTGGCATCATTCTTTACAGCTGTGTTTTTCCCTTTGCAGTTGAACTGTACCCATTGGACACTTTTACAGGCTGGAAACGTTGAATCTCAGCTGAAAATGTCTTAGCCGAGGAGCTCCCGGCCAGCTGGGGCAGCATAGTGAGACCCATCTTGAAAAGAAAAGCAGAGCAAGGCTGGGGTGGTGGTGCCTGCCTGTCCCAGAGGCTCAGGAAGCTGAGGGGGGAGAATCGCCAAGTTCGAGGCCAGCCTCAGCAACTCAGTGAGGCCCTGTGTCAGAAAAAGAAGTAAAAAGTGTTGGAGATGCAGCTCAGTCCTAAAGCACCGCTGGGTTCAATCCCCAGAATCAAAAACAACAATCACAAAAAAGAAAAGAAAAAAATACAAAGAAAAAAGAAAAGAAATTTTAGAAGGTAGGCTAAATCTCACACACCTCCTTTTAAAAAAATTTCTTTACTTTTTTTTAAAAATTTTGAGACAGGCCTTGCTAAATTGCTTAGGGCCTCATTAAATTGACAACGGCCTTGAACTTGTGATCCTCCTGCCTCGGCCTCCCAAGTGCTGGGATTGGAACTGGGGCCTCTCCTGCTAGGCAAGCGTGAGCCTCCAGCCTCCCAACAACTCCTTATAGGGCCAAAGGCAGCTCCCCTCAGGGTGAGGGGTGAGCTGCAGTCTCAGGGGAACAGAACCAGGTGAAGAAGCAGAGAACAGAAACCGCCTTTCGTCAGGCGGATGGACAAACTCAGGGCCCTGCACCAACGCGCCTGGAAACCTGATGTCCCCCATTGCATCCCCTCCCAGGTGCCCCCCGAAAGCAGCGGCGGGAGCGGACCACCTTCACCCGGAGCCAGCTGGAGGAGCTGGAGGCGGTGTTTGCCAAGACCCAGTACCCAGATGTGTACGCGCGGGAGGAAGTGGCTCTCAAGATCAACCTGCCCGAGTCCCGGGTCCAGGTGGGGTGCTCCGTGCCTGGGTCCCTCCCAGCTTCCGGGGACCCAGAGTGAAAGGAGAGGCCACAGAGTAACAGGCAAAGTTCTGAAGTGGCCCAAGCATCCTCTGTCCCTTGGTGTCACTCCCTCCTCTTCCCACTCCCATGCCTCGCTTGCCGCTGCCTGCCAGGCTCGCCCCTGCCTCGGGACCTTTGCACCCGCGTGTGCCCTCCCTCCGGTGCTCATCCCCCCACCGCCTTGTGCAAAGGTTTGCTTATCAGTCAAGCAGATGCCACCTGTCAATCAAGGAGACCCCTGCTGACCACAACTTTTTTGTTTTTTTTGTACCAGGGATTGAACCCAGGGGTGCTTAACCTCAGCCCTTTTAATTTTATTTTTTATTTTGAGACAAGGTCTCACCAAGTTGTTAGGGCCTCACTTAGTTGCTGAGGCTGGCTTTGAACTCACGATCCTCTTGCCTTAGCCTCCCCAGCGGCTGGGATCATAGGAGTGGGCCGCTGTGCCCAGCTAACCAGAGCATTTTATTTTATTTATTTATTTTTAAAGAAAGAAGGGACAGTGAGAGAGAGAGAGAGAGAGAGAGAGAGACAGCATCAATTTTTTAATTTAGTTTTTCACGTGGCTTTCCTTGCTTGGACACTTATTTGTGTGCGTGGTTCTGGGGTTTGAACCCGTGCACTTGCGCATGCCGAGCAAGCGCCGTGACCGCCGAGCCACCGCGCCAGCCCCGGTCACTCTGAATTTATAGTATGACCCCCCACCGGAACGTCAGCGGCACTGTTGTAACCCCAAAGTGGCAGAAGATGGTTGATGCGTGTTTATGAATGCTTGAATGATGGGTGTAGGGAGAGAGGAATGTGTGTGTGGGGGGCCTTCGAATGAGTGTGCGCACGAGTGTGCGCGGGTGTGATCGGAAGCGCGGAGCAGCAATGTGGGCACGAGGCGCGGACGCGTAAGAGTCACAGCCGTGCCGTGTCCGTGCGCGCGATCCTCGTGAACGTCTCGTAGGAAGGGAGGGTGGCCGTGCGCACGTGTGATTGGGTGGCTCCATGTGCAGTGCACATGTGCGTGACCGCAGGTTTGTAGGATTTAAGTGTGTGACTGGACGCGTGTGTGCACGCTCAGACGAGTGCGCGACGCCCCAAATGGGATGCAAAGTGGAGGTGTGGCTCTGGCACCTCTTGCTGGTAAGAGGGCTCTCCGGATCTCTTCCCCGTTTTCCGACACCAGTGTCCCTTTGTCCCGCTAGGTTTGGTTCAAGAACCGCAGGGCTAAGTGCAGACAGCAGCGGCAGCAGCAGAAACAGCAGCAGCAGCCTCCAGGGGCGCAGGCCAAGGCGCGTCCCGCCAAGAGGAAGGCGGGCACATCCCCAAGACCCTCCACGGAAGTCTGTCCCGACCCTCTGGGCATCTCGGACTCCTACAGTCCCCCTCTGCCTGGCTCCTCCGGCTCTCCCAGCACGGCAGTGGCCACTGTGTCCATTTGGAGTCCAGCATCAGAGTCCCCTTTGCCTGAAGCCCAGCGGGCTGGGCTGGTGGCCTCGGGGCCTTCTCTGACCTCAGCCCCCTATGCTATGACCTACGCCCCGGCCTCTGCTTTCTGCTCCTCCCCCTCGGCCTATGGGTCCCCGAGCTCCTACTTTAGTGGGCTCGATCCCTACCTTTCTCCCATGGTGCCCCCGCTGGGGGGCCCAGCTCTCAGCCCCCTCTCGGGCCCCTCTGTGGGGCCCTCTCTGGCCCAGTCCCCCACCTCCCTGTCAGGCCAGAGCTATGGCGCCTACAGCCCCGTGGACAGCTTAGAATTTAAGGACCCCACCGGCACCTGGAAATTCACCTACAACCCCATGGACCCTCTGGACTACAAGGATCAGAGTGCTTGGAAGTTTCAGATCTTGTAAAAGAGTCTCCCTGCGCCTCTGCGCCTCTCCGCCTGACCCTCTCGTCTACATCCGCTTCTTTGCAGCTTGGGTCCGGGGCTGGCGTCCCTGGAAGAGCAGCCAGAACAGGGCAGCCGTCCTTCCCAGGCTGCAGTCTTCACCTTCAGGGCTTCAGCACAGCCCTCCCCTTCCTCCTCCCTCCCCAGGGGCAGCGTGGCCGCAAGCACAGTGAGTGACTGGCGCTTAGAGCCTCGCTCCGGCACTGGAGCTGAACTCGGCCTGGAGAAAGTGCAGCAAGCTCTCAGCTGACTGGGGCCACAGCGAGGTGGGGACCGCTGTGCCCTCGGGCACACGGGTGCGGTTGGCCCTCACTTGTCCTTCATGTGGGTAGGATCCTTCCAAAGAAAGACTTTAAGAGGCTCCACCAGGAAACCTTAGCTGAGTATACAGTTATCTTAAAATATTCATTTGGAAATTTCACAGACTTCAGAGATGTCAGGCTGACCTGGTAGATTTAGGAGGCTAGTCCACATAGGCGTGTAAATATGGTACACATGTACCTATGATGTTAATGTTTCTACGTATATATGATGTGTACGTCTGTATATATGTATTTTTTCAGTACCAGGGATTGAACCTGGGGCACTTAACCACTGAGCCACATCCCTAGCCCTTTTTTAAATTTTGAGACACGGCCTTGCTAAGTTCTGATGCTGGCTCTGAACTTTCCGTCCTCCTGCCTCAGCCTCCGCAGGGCTGGGCCTCTGTGCCTGGCTGAATTTTCTTACAGGCGTTGGACTCCTCCACTCATCCGCCCTTGGTGGGAGACTGAAGGCAGGGGCCGGTCCCATCTCTCCCTTTTTTTTTTCTGTTCTGTTTTAGTCTTTTGTTTTTTTCTCATGCTGGGGCTCAAACCCAGGGCCTCTTGCATGCCAGGCAAGCACTCTGCCACGGAGCTACATCCGCAGCCCTCTTTCTTTCTCTTTTTTCATTTCCCCACTGTGACACAGACAAGCACTGTGAGAACTTCCAGGAGGGTTCGGTATTCTGATGCGCTCACAGTTTGGTGCTAGGCTGGAGGTGTGGCTCAGTGGTAGACCTCTTGCTTGGCCTGTGTGAGGGCCTGGGTTCCATCCCCAGTACTAAGAGGGTGGGGGGGGGGGACAAAGAAAAGAAAAGGAGAAGTCAGCTTTGGCTGAGTTCTTTTATGCTGGGGTGGGGGAGGCAGGAGCCAGGAACCTCTCTGGATTGGGTGGAAGATAGTAGGACGGGAGGGAAGGCAGGGTGGTTGGCCAAGGTCACTGCCGGCTCCCCAGGGCGGGGGCCCTGACCTGGAGCAATGGCAATTTTCATGCTGTGAATGTGGCTGCTTTCAAGCTTGGAGTTTGGCAAGGCTGTGGTCCCCTTGTCAGGAGGAGAAAGCCAGGAGGTGGAGGCTGGGAGGCTCTTCCGGCCCTGTACCAGAGAGGCACACACAGCCAGACCTCCAAGGGGCGTGCTCTGCTCACTGGGGTCCACACATGCTGAATTCAACACGCAGTTTGTGCGTCTTGCATGGGCCTGAAACCCGGGAGTGGTCTGAGTCCAGTGTGGAAAGTGTAGCAGAGACAACAGGTTGGTGCGGAGGCTGGGGACCTGGACAGAATCTGCAGGGAAGAGATGGGGAAGAGGTGGCCTTGAGCCGGGTCTGGGTCGCGACTGCAACCAGGTGTCCGTTGGTCACTCTGCAGATTTCCAGGCTCTGGAGCTGGGGCTGGGGACTCATGCACAGCAGTCCCTGCCCGGCAGAGTCCCCATTCATGGAGAAGGCAAACTCTTGCACAAACAGTCCAGAGGAAGCTCGTGTGTAGGTGCGGGAGAGTTGGGAGGGTGGCCCACAGGTCCACAGGCCAGGCTCAAGGGACCCCAGTGCTGAGGGATCTTCCAGAATTCTCTGAGTTGCGTGGAGCAAGGAGGTGAGTCTCTTCAGGAGGCCAGGCTCCTTGGGCTCAGGATCTCCAACGGTCCACTGGGGATGTCAAATGTCCTGATTCCTAAAGCCACAAAGGCTGACGAGGCAAGTGGGGTGGAAGAAAAAGGCCACCCGGTGTCACCCTGTGTTGATGTCTCTCTCCTCCCTTTCCCCACTCCCTGACCACCCACAGAGTGTCACCAATAAAAAGTGTTCAATCGCATTTTAAATCTGGATGAGTTTTTAAATTTCCACACTTTTCCTGGAGGGGCAGAATCCTGAGGAAGAAACCAGAATCGTTTTGTTTCCCCTGTGTCCCTTGAGGGCCTGGGTCCATCCGGGTGATTTCTTATCTTAGCATCATTTTCCCCTAAAGCCAATCAAGAAAGAACATGGGTGGGGAGAGGTGGCACACACCTGTAATCCTAGCAACCCTAGAGGCTGAAGCAGGAGGATCACAAGTTCAAGGCCAACCTTTGTAATTTAATAAGACTGTCAAAAAAAAAAAAAAAAAAAAAGCCAGGCAGGGTGATGCCCGCCTGTAATCCTAGCAACTCAGGAGGCTGAGGCAGGAGGATTGCAAGTTTGAGAACAACCTTGACAACATTTAATTTTTTTTTTTTTTTGGTAAGGGGATTGAACCCAGGGTGCCTTACCATTGAGCCACATCTTCAGCACTTTTTATTTTTTTATTTTGAGACAGGGTCTCACTAAGTTGCTGAGGGTGGCCTTCAATTCACCATCCTCCTGCCTCAGCCTCCTCAAAAACTGGGAGTACACACCATTGAGCCCAGTCAGTCTGTCTCTTTTAATTTCTCTAACAATGCATCAGACTGATATTATTGTTATTATCCCTGTTTCAGAGATGGAGAAACCAAGGCGGAGTGGGGCTTGGGGTTTGCCCAGGGTCCCTGGCTGGACAGGGGCAGAACTGGGCTCCGTGGTCATCTCACTGAGATGAGTGTCCTTGTGCTTGTCCTCAGGCTCTGTGTTTTAGATCTGTCTTTTACTCCTGGTCTCTTCTGTTTCTTCATTCCTGGATGTGAACAATTCGCTCCTTTCTCTCCTTCCATCCCTCCCTGACTCCCATATGTCTCTGTGCCTCCTGATCGCTGGACACTCCCCGTGCCCTGTTTCCCTGGACAGGACTAATTTAGCAAATGCTCCAATCCTCTTAGCAGAAGGGTCCAGCCTCAGCAGAATGCAGGGGAATTAGCGGGGATTAGGTTCAGGCTCAGGAGCCGTGGCGGAGGGGACTTGGTGAGATGTCCCTCCCCGCTCTGTCTCCATCCATCCTCCTACAATCAATCGTGTCTGGGACACACCACCGGTCACACACAGCAACCCCTTCGCCGGGCGCATTCCATGTACCATTGATGCCTCTCCAGCATGGCTTATTTATTTATTTTAAAGAGAGGGGGACAGTGAGAGAGAGGAGAGAATCAATCTTTGTTTAGTTTTTCACGTGGCTTTCGTAGCTCCCACACTTTGCTGTGTGCTGGGGTTTGAACCCGCGTCCTTGCGCATGCCAGGCAAGTGCTGTAACTGCTGAGCCACTGTTCTAGCCCCTGATTTCTCGTTTTAAGGATCAGGAGAGGTTAGGTAACTTTCCCAAGGCAAATGGCATTCAGCCCCAGCTCCCCTGGTGCTTCTGGGAAGAATCACAGGCTGGGAGTGCAGCCCCTCTCTGGGGGATGGTGTGGTTGGCCCTCAGGAAAGTGGAGCTGAGAGAGAGCAAGCAGGGTGGGATGGCAGCTGGGCGCCGTGGGCACACCTGTGATCCCACCTACTCAGGAGGCTGAGGCAGGAGGATGGCAAGGGCAAGGTCAGTATCAGTAACTTATGGAGGCCCTGCCTCAAAATCAAAAATAAGGGGTTGGGGATTTAGCTCAGTGGCAGAGCGCTTGCCTAGCACGTGCAAGGCCGCAAGTTTGGTCCTCAGCCCGAAAAAAAATTAAAATAAAAAATAAAAAAGGCTGGGGATGTGGCTTAGTGGTTAAGCACCTCAGGGTTCAATCCCCAGTACAAAAATAAATAAATAAATAAATAAATAAATAAATAAGTAAATAAAGGGTGGAAATGGAGAGAGGAGAAGGCTCAGGGAAGGGGGACTGGAAAGCCAAATTGTTAGGAAGTGAGAGAAAGGGAGGCAGATGCTGGGAGAGCTGAGGGACACGACCAATGGCCACCATAAATCAGTATGTGAACTGGGCAGGACCGTGACACCTGAGATCCTAGCTACTCAGAAGGCTGAGGCAGGATCTCAAGTTTGAGGCCAGCCTCAGCAATTTAGCAAGATCCTGTCTCAAAATAAATGATAAAAAGGGTTGGGAATGGGTTCAGTGGTTAAACGCCCCTGTGTTCAATCCCCAGTACCAAAAATAAAGCAAAAACAAACAACAAACAACTCGCATCCTTTTCCTCTTCTTTTTTAAGAGAGAAGGTGAGAATCAATTTTATTTATATTTTCAACTGGCCTTGTTTTTTTGACACTTAATTGTGTACGTGGTGCTGGGGTTTGAACCCGGGTCTTCATGCTTGCCAACCGCTGAGACCCTGCTCCAGCCCCTTCTTCCTCTTTTCTGGTGCTGGGGATTGAGTTCAGGGCCTCACACATAGTAGCCAAGTGGTCTACCACTGAGATAATTTCCAGCCTTTTCCCCCTTCCACTGAGGTACATTTGACAAATAAGAATTAAGCATTGCCACAATGGTCCCATCCTGTAATTGGGAGGCTGAGGAAGGAGGATTGCAAGATGAAGGCCAGCCTCAGCAATTTAGCAAGTCCCTGACTTCAAATAAAAAAATGAAAAGGTCAGAGGATGTGGCTCAGTGGTAAAGCACCCTGGGTTCAATCCCTGATACCCAAAACAACAAAACAAAACCAAGCAACCACACGCTACCATGCCCACCACCTCGCACACAGTTATAGTCACGCGGGATGAAAACACTTAAGAGTTACTTGCAGCTACGTTCAAATACACCAGTTAACACTGTTAACTCCAGTCACCACGCTGGACAGCAGATCTCCAGAGTTTGTTTGTTCAAATAACATTTTTTTTTTTAAAGAGAGAGTGGGACAGTATGAGAGAGAGAATCAGCTTGATTTAGTTTTTCATCTGGCCTTTGTTTTTCTGATGCTTAGTTGCATCTGTGGTGCTGGGATTTGAACCCTGGTCCCCACGCTTACAAGGCAAGTGCCGTATCTATTGAGCCACTGCTCCAGCCCCCAAATAGCACTTTTTTTTCAGTACGGGGGAGTCAAACCTGGGGGCTTGCAGAAACTAGGCAAGCGCTCAATCACTGAGCCACCTCCCGACCGTGGTCAGCATCTCCTAATTTCCTGTCCTTGGACCTCCCCGCCCGCCCTCTGCTTTCTACTCTGGAGCATGTTTGGATTTGGGTATCCTCAGGAAGGAGAGTAGACAGTGAACAGGTGGTCAGGATCCGGGGCCCCAGATGAAGGCTAACCAGCAGAGAGGCCGAAGAGCACCCTTGAAGCTTTTCAAAAACAAGACTACGGGCTTCACCTGGGGGACCAGCTCCTCATTCTCAGAGCAGGGTCTGGTGCGCATTTTCAACGCTTATTTTGCATAACTGATGTTCACACCAGGGCTGTTACAAACCCTGGGCTAGGACGCCAGGCGGAGCCCCGTTCTAGGTACCCTGCTCTCGGGTCCCTCTCTGCATTGTGGAGGTTCTGTTTCTTCTTTCCCTGAATACATTCTATTCCTCCTATGCATCCCTTTCATGGATTTTATTTTCCAAAGTTCAAGAGGGCTGGAGCCGAGGCTCGGCGGTTACGGCGCTTGCCCGGCATGCGCAAGGACGCGAGTTTGAACCCCAGCACCGCACACAACGGAGTGTCAGAGCACGAAAATCACATGAAAAACTAAACAAGAATTGATTCTCTCTCGCTCTCACTGTCCTTCTCTTTAAAAAAAAAAAAAAACCTAGAAGAAAATTGGTCCCAAGTACCCGGCTATAGCTGCAAACATTAAAATAAGCTATTTTTGGCTGCAGATCAAATTGCATTCGCCAGTGGAGTTTATTCAACATGTTTAAACCCCTGCTTCACTCAGGGGTTCCAGGAACCAGTCCCACCTGAATACAGAAGGAAACTACTTCTAATCTCCTTTGTAAACATAGGCACAAAAATACCAAAATACAGAGCCACAGAGGACAAGAATTCTGTCATTGTGACTCACCTCATTAACAGAATAAAAGAGAAAAACGTTCTTAGCATAATTTATTACAACTTAAGGAAAGATAATACTTGGTAACACTAAAAAAAATGACATTAGTGAATCTTAAAAAAAAGAAGGAAGTGATTTCTGTTCTCAGAACCATCTAGAATAGACGGATGGTGGATGGGCAGGCGGATTATTTTGAAGCCATATTGAATGTGGAAGCTGGAGAACTTGGGGGGCAGGAGGGCACTGAGCTGGAGAGGGATTCACCAGCGGTAGCACTGGGGTTACAGGAATCATCTGGCACAACTGTGTCCTGCCACTTGGGGAAGCCTGGGTCACTTTGTTACTATCCCCTGAGGCTTGCAGCCAACAGGGGCCCAGTTAACAATTATAAAGCACTTGCTAGAGTGCAGGTCACTAGTAAGAAAAATGTGTTTGTAGCCAGGCTCCTGGTGTGTGTCTGTAATCCCAGCAATGCAGGGGGCTGAGGCAGGAGGATCACAGGTTTAAAGCCAGCCTCAGCAACTTAGTGAGATGTTTCAAAACCAAAAAACAATAAAAGGGGCTGGGTATGTGACTCAGAGGTTAAGTGCCTGTGAGTTCAATCCCTGGAACAAAAAAAAAATCACTTAGATTTCGACGTGGGGAGGCTAAACCATTAGATCTATATCTCTGCGGGGTGGAGACCAGGCAAGGCCACCACGGCTTTGCCCTGGGGACGAACTCCTCAGCAGATGTCACTCTGTGGAAGCCTGAATGCTCCCAGGCACCTTTAGGAACAGACCTTGAGATAATGATAATCCCATTCTGTGGGTGGGGACACTGGGCCCTGGGGAAGAGTGAGAGGGGGAACTCGGCCAGGGTCAGGCAGCTGAGGCTAAAATGCCCTCCAGGGATCCAGCAGCCCTCAGACGGGCACTGGGAACGTGGAGGTCAGGGCAATTTTATAAACAGAGAGAGGGAGAGAGAGAGAAAGAGGGAGGGAGAGAAGCAGCCCCCCCTGCAAGTAGGAGAGAAACAGTTTCACAAAGCACATTGTCCAACCTGCAGAAAACCCCAGCGTCCCCTCACCCTGACAGTAAATTCCACCACCGCCTGGCCTTCCAGATTGGGTTACAGAGCAACCCCACTTCCCCACAGCATCCCGCTCAGAGCAAAGTCACTTTTACCTTTTTCATTTCTTTTCCTTTTCTTTTTTTTTTTTACATCGGAGATTGAGCCCAGGGGCACTCTAACACTGAGCCACTTCTCCAGCACTTTTATTTTGAGACAAGGCCTCGCTCAGTTGCTGAGGCTGCCCTTGAACTTGCAGTCCCCCGCCTCAGCCTCCTGAGTAGCTGGGATTGCAGGTGTGCACCACTGGGCCCAATCAGAGCTTTTCTTCTTAATGTTGAAGGGTGCAGGCATAACCTAGAGCTCAGGTTCTAGACCATTCAAATAAAGGAAAAATCACCGCAGAAGCAAGTCGTGTGAAGTTCTTGGCTTCCTAGTGCGTATGGAAGCTGTTTACGCTGTATTATACTTAAAAGTACAAACCTTTTTTTCTTTTAATAAAGAGAGGAAGCACAACAGAGAGAGAAGGAATCAATTCTGTTTCGTTTATTCGTGTGGCTTTCGTTGCTCTGACACTTTCTGGTGTGCATGGTGCTGGGGTTTGAACCTGTGTCCTCACACATAGCCAGGCAAGCGCTGTAACTCCTGAGCCACTGCTCCAGCCCACAGACCTTCATTTAAAAGTGCTTTATTGCTGGGTGTGGTGGCACACACCTGTAATCCCACCAACTCGGGAGGCTGAGGCGGAAAGCCTCAAAACCTTAGTGAGGCCCTAAGCAATTTAGTGAGACCCTGTCTTCAAAGAAAAAAAAAGGGTTCAGGATGTGGCTATGTGGCTTAGTGGTTAAGCAGCCCTGGGTGCCAAGGGAAAAAAGTAACAGAAAAAAATAAATGAAAGTACTGGTAAAGATTGCTAACCATCACCTGAGACGTGAGTTTGTAGTCTTTTTGTTGGTGGAGAGTCTTGCCTTAATGTGGATGGCTGCTGACTAATCAGGCTGGTGATTAGTGGCTGAAGGTGGCTGGTTGTGGTAATTTCTCTTTCTTTCTTTGCTACTGGGAGTTAAACCTGGGGGTGCTTAACCACCGAGCCACATCCCAGCCCTTTTTTATATTTTATTTTGAGACAGGGTTTCACTAAGTTGCTCAGGGCCTCTCTGAGTTACTGAGGCTGACTTTGAACCTGCGATCCTCCTGTGTCGGCCTCCTGAGCCGCTGGGATTTCAGGTGTGCGCCACTGCTTTGGGTCCACTGAGTGTTTTCCAATTGAGTTTTCTGTCTCATGTGGGAGCAGTTCGTTGTGCCACAAGACATCTTTTTTTGTAATAGTAACATCAAATATCATTGATCACCGTAACAGATATTTAGATTAATAAGGAAAACTCTGAGCTGTTTTAGGAATGACCAAAATGTGACAGAGACGTGAAATGAGCACGTGCTGTTGGAGAAACAGCACTGATCAACCTTCTCCGCGCACGGCTGCTGCAAACCTTCACTTTGTAAAAAGCAAAAGGAAAAACCAAACCCCTGCAGCATCTGCAAAGCACTGTCGTGTGAAAGCAGCAGGACGTACGACCTCCTTGTGCCACCATGTGCCACCGTGTGCCACCGTGTGGACAGACTCCATGTAGTTTATCCTTGCACTCCCTGGAGGCTGTCGCCTTTGGGCTTCTGTGAAGTATGTTGCTCGGGGGCTGGAGCGGTGGCTCGGTGGTTATAGCGCTTCCTTGGCATGCACAAGGACACAGGTTCGAATCTCAGCACCACGTATGCAACGAAGTCTCCGAGCCACGTGAAAATCTCTCACTGTCTCTCCCTCTTTAAAGAGGAAAAAAAATAAGAATGCTGCTGGGAATACTAGCAAACAGCGTTCCCACCTCCTATTTCCATTCCTTTTGGAATTTTGAGTCCCTGGTTTCAATTAATTTGGGTATAAAAGTCACTCTGAGGACTAGGGATGTAGCTCAGTGATAGAGTGCTTGCCTACCTTGTGCAAGGCTCTGGGGTCAATCTCCAGCACTGGGAAAAAAAAAGGAGCAGTTTAAGAGTATAGTAAACATATAGTTGAAGATTCAGCTGGGCACAGAGGTACACACCTGTAATCTCAGTGAATTGGGAGGCTGAGGCAGGAGGATAGCAGGTTCGAGACCAGCTTCAGCAACTTAGTGAGACCTCATCTCAAAACAATTAAAAGGGCTGGGGATGTGGCTCAGTGGTTAAGTGTCCCTAGGTTCAATCTCCAATACCAAAAAAGAAAAAAAAAATTAACAGTTCCCTGGGGGATGTAGAAAATCTGAGTCTCCCCTGACCCAAGAGTTCCCAAGTGTGTCAGGCACAAACTGATGGACCTGGGGCACAGAGGTACGTTACCAGCCCCCCTCTTTTTGTTTTTTTTAAAGGATTAGTTTTATTTACTTTTTCCTGTGGTTTTTGTTTTTCCTCCACTTAGTTGTGTGTGTGGTGTTGGGAATCATACCCGGGTCCTTGGGCATGCCAGGTAAGTGTTCTACTGCTCAGACAACTTCTCCAGCCCTTCTCCAGTTCTTTTTGAAATTTTTAAAATTTTGAGACAGGATCTCACTAAGTTGCTGAGGGCCTCATTAATTTGTCGAGGCTGGTCTTGAACTTGTGGTCCTCCTATCTCAGCCTCCCATTACTGGGATTGCAGGCATGTGCCACCACACCCTGCTGGAGGTGCATTTCTTTTTTTCTGTACAGGGATATAACTCAGGAGTGCTTAACCACTGAGCAACATCTCCAGCCCAATTTTTCTTTCTTTCTTTTTTTTTTTAATTCTGAGACAGGGTTTTTGCTAAGTTGCTGAGGCTGGCTTTGAACTTGTGATCCTCCTGACTCAGCCTCCTGAATCACTGGGATTACAGGTGTGAGCCCTGGAACCTGGCTGGAGGTTCATTTCTTGAGATGGGTACTCCATGTGGAAAGCCATCTGCCCTCAGGCTGGAGCCTGTAAGGGAGGAACCAAGGCTGAGTTAGCCACTAGGTTTCCTGGTTCCCAGCAGAAAACCCAGAGTGCAGTAACTGCTCAGTAATGACAGGGTTAATCAACGACAGCATCCACAGGGTGGGACGGCAGGGCGGGGTAGGGAAGGGAGGATGGGACTGGGTGGGCACAGCGTGGAGGTGGTATTTAAGCCCCAGGTCCCGTGGGTAGGATCTCAAGTGCAGAAGAGAACAGGATCCAGGATGCAAGAACCTAATGATTTACTGCGTGAGTTGGAGCTGGGGCCAAGATGGGCCTGTGTTGACCGGGAGCAGGGTAAGGGCACCATCTTGGGGCTGGGGCTGTGGAGAGACCATCTGGGCTTCCAGAGAAGGACTGAGCTTGTTCAGGAAGGCTTCTGCCCTGTAAAGTGGGGAGCACTTGGTGGAATTTGCATTGGTGCTGAATGCAGAACACGGGACTGTGGTCCCCTGCAAGGTCCTTCAGCCCTTGGATGGGGGTGAGGAAGCTGGAGAGGGCTGGGTGCTCTTGGGTGAGGAGCCTTCCCTCCCTGGGCTGAGGGTCCTGAATTAATGCATGAGCTGTTTTCAAGCCCATTGAAAGCTGTGGACGCTGAGGCCTGGAGAGGTGTGAGGTTGGGGCCGGAGGGTGGAGGCCAGGGGGTGGCCACAGCTGCTGCTGCCCTGTGTGCCTCCCGCCTTGCCTGCAGGGACCCTGTGGCCCAGGGGAGGGGGTGGTCCATGGGGGATGGCTGGGGCTTCTCTGATCCATTTCCCTCCTTCCCTCAGGCTCCCCACTTCTCTCAGACCCCACATTCCCCAGGGACTCCCTGTGTCCCCCAGTAGCCTCAGGTTTATCAGCACCCCAGAGCCTCCAGGTGTACCCAGGTTCCCCAGTACTTTCAGGCCCTCCAGTGTCCCCAGATACCCTAGGCCTGCCAATAGCTCCAGGTTCCCCATTACTCCCAGGTGCAGGAGGACTCCCAGAAGATGCAATGCCTCTAGGTCCCCCAGGCCCCCCAGCCCCTCCAGGTCCCTCAGCACCTGCAGGCCTCCCAGCCCCTCCAGGTCCCTCAGCACCTGCAGGCCTCCCAGCCCCTCCAGGTCCCTCAGCACCTGCAGGCCTCCCAGCCCCTCCAGGTCCCTCAGCACCTGCAGGTCTCCCAGCCCCTCCAGGTCCCTCAGCCCCTCCAGGTCCCCCAGCCCCTCCAGGTCCCCCAGCCCCTCCAGGCCCCCCGGGCCTCCCAGCCCCTCCAGGTCTCTCAGTACCCCCAGGTCCCCCAGGTCCGCCAGCGCGTCCAGGTCCCCCAGGTCCGCCAGCCCGTCCAGGTCCCCCAGCACCGGCAGTGGCCGCAGGCCGCCCAGGGCCCCCAGATCCTCCCAGGAGGCAGCGGCAGGAGCGCACTGTCTACAGTAAGGAACAACAGCGTCAACTGGAAACACACTACCAGCTGAACAGGTACCCGACCTACGAGGATCGCATGACCCTGGCAGCAAGGCTCAAACTGAAGCAGCACCAGGTCCAGGTAGGAACCCCACTGCCACTTCTCCCTGCCATCGGCCCCCACCAGGCCAGGGGCAGGCCACACGTGCCACTCCTCGACTCCAAGATACAGCTCAGCACCTGCAGGCGGGCTCAGGCCTCCCTGGGGAATCGCCAGCTAGCAGGGTGTTCTGCGCATTGCCCCCGGGGCTGCCCCAGGCTGGCACAAACCCGCCAATGCGATGGACCCACACTATCCCACGGGGTCGCCTGGGAACCCAGGGACTCCTTCCAGCACACCCTACCCTGACCCCAGGGGTTCCGGGTGTCAGGTCCTGCTCCTCCCGCTGCCCCTAGGCCTCCAGGGCCTCAGGGACCTCTCTGATTGGATCTGGGGGTGAACAGAAAGGTATAGGCTCCACCCTTTCCAGCCAGCACCTTCACACCTGGGAGCAGAGGCAGGTGCAGGAGGCCATTCCGTTCGCCATCTCCTCCCTGTCCCTTGTCCCTTCAGGTCTGGTTCAAGAACCGCAGGGCCAAGTCGTCTAGACAGCAGCTTCAGCAAGCAGCTCAGCCTTTCCCTGGGCCGCCCGGCTGCGGGGCCCCAGCTGCGTCCAGCTGCCCCACACCTCCTGGCCAGGTCCCCGCCCCTGACACTTTCGGCGCGGTGGTCCCAGCGGCTCCAGGTTTCTGCGCACCCCCTCCACCGAGCCCATCCGGTTTCTTCTTACCAGCAAATCCCGCCTTCTCCAGCCAAGGTCAGGCCCTGGTGGGACCCGGGTTCAGCGCCCAGGTGGGTGTCCCAGAGGCCACAGCCGCAGTCTGGCCCCAGGGCCACTACGCCCCCCACCTCTCGCAGGACCCTGAGTTAATCCCTTACTTCACAGACTTCAACTCACCCCTAGACTCCTTCGAGGAACCCTTGGCTTCTGCCACGACATCTGTGTACCCAAAGGGAGGTGACATTGTAGACCCGGACACAGACAAACCAGGCCCAGGACTTTACTGAGTGTGCATGGCTTCTGTGACTGCCAGCCCTGCAGGACCCGCCGGTCCCTTCTCTGGGCACCTGGCGCCTGCTGACTGCGGGATCCTCCCAGCCTGCTCTTGTCGCTGAGGGGACCCTGCTACGAAGGTCCCCATCTTGCTGTGTGGGCTTCCAGGCTGGGAGTGGAGCTGCCGCTCCTGGGGCTCCCAGGAGCCTTCTTCAGTCCATGCTGCCCCAAGCTCTATAAGGGGCAGTGTCCCGCGCCCGCGCTGGGTGAGGTCGCGCAGGGCGACACTTGTACACTGAAACTTTGTTGCGTGTGCTGGTCTGCGGGCTTGCGCCCTGGCTGAAGTTCTAATGTTCATTTATTTCCCCGATGTTTGAGAGGTTGAACATTAGGAATTCTCCCTGCTTGTCCTTTAAAAGTTTTTTGTACGAAAGTTATTTAATGACACTATTTTGGCAATCAATATACTTTATCTCTTATATTAAGCCTTGTCTTTTTACTGAATAAATTTGGGGCTGGGTCAATTTTATTTATTCATTGATTGATTTATTGGTACCAGGGATTGAACCAAGAGGTGCTTTACCACTGGGCCACATCCCTGGCCCCCTTTTTTTTTTTTTGAGAGAGAGAGAGATAAATTTTATTTTTTCCATCCGACATTTGTTTCTCTGACACTTGTGTATGTGGTGCTGAGGTTGGAACCCAGGTCCTCACGCAAGCCAGACAAGTACTTCAACCACTGAGCCACCACTCCAGTCCTTCCCCTCTCTTTTAAAGATTTTATTATTTATTTTTGGTACTGAGGATTTAACTCAGGGGCCCTCAACCTCTGAGCCACATACCCAGCCATTTTTATTTTTTTGAGAAAAGGTCTTGCTAAATTGCTTCCGGGCCACACTAAGTCGGTGAGGCTGGCCTTGAACTTGCAAGCCTCCTGCCTCAGCCTCCCTAGCCCCTGGGATTATAGGCGTGCACCACCATGTCCAGCTTTATAAAAATTTCTCCTTGTTGCATTGGAAAGTATACACTGGCATAATTCTAGGAAGCATAATGTATAATGGCCTATCTTTCCCCCTTTTCTCTCTTCATAGTGTTTCCTATTCCTGGTCTCACTTAAGAAACCCTTCATCTAGGTGGTACACGTCTGTATTCCCAGCAGCTCCGGAGGCTGAAACAGGAGGACTGCAAATTCAAGGCCAGCCTCAACAATTTAGCCAGGGGCTAAGCAACTTAGTGAGAGCCCTTTTCAGAAAAAAAAAAAAAATGGTGGGTGGGGGATGTGACTCTGTGGTAAAATGCTTGTGGGTTAAATCTGTAATACAGGGAAAAAAATTCCTTTCCAACCCCAAGGTCTGAATATATCCTGTTATCATTTTATCTGCTTTTTTTTGGTACTCATAATTGAATTTAGGGATGCCCTACCACTGAGTGACATTGCAAGTCCTTATTATTTTGAGACAGGGTCTCACTAAGTTGCTGAGGATAGCTTTGAACTTGTGATTCTTCTGTGTCAGTCTCCCAAGTCACTGGGATTACAGACAGGCACCATCATGCCCTGCTCCCAGACTCCCCCAGCCCCACCTTTATAGACAGGCTGGCCTTGAATTTATGATCCTTACTGCCTCAGCCTCCTGAGTACCTGAGAGATGGGATTGCAAGCGTGTGCCACTGTTCCTGACTTTTGCTGCTATTTTTCTCATTTAGGTATTGAGTACAAATTGTTGCCTATGGTGTGAGGTAGGGGTCAATATTTCCTAGTGCCTCCTCTGTCATGTCCAGGGTTCATTACTGGACGGTGTTTTCTGTACTCTTGATGATCTAAACATCTGCCCTTCAACAGTTACAGTGCTGACTTCATTCCTAAAGCACTGTCAGTCAGTCTAGGTGTTTGTGATGTCTTCCCACTTGTGTTATCCAGAGTCTCAGCTTTCGTGGACCCTTTGCCACCCTGTAAAGTTTTAAAAATGAGTTTTCAAGTATCTGTTGAGAGTTATATTTTTAAAAAATTTTAAAGGGAGAGGGATAGTGAGAGAGAGAGAGAGACAGAGAGAATCAATTTTTTCTTTTTAAAGAGAGAGAGGGACAGTAAGAGGGACAGGGAAAGAGAGAAACAACTTTATTTTTTTAGTTTTTCACGTGGCCTTAGTTGCTCCAATACTCAGTTGTATACGTGGTGCTGGGGTTTGAACCCAGGTCCTCATGCTTGCCAGGCAAGCACTGAAACCGCTGAGCCACCGCTCCAGCCCAGAGAATCAATTTTTTTTAGTTTCTCAGGTAGCTTTCATTGCTCAGACACTCAGCTGTGTAGGTGGTGCTGGGATTTGAACTCATGTACGCACATGCCAGGCAAGTGCTGTAACTGCTGAGCCACCGCTCCAGCCCCGTGGAATTATATTTAATCCTGAAATTTTTGGGGAGGAGCTGACATCTTCACAATACTGAGCTTTCCTGTCTGCTGATAGCATTTATCAATATTAATTCATTTGGCCTGCCACAGTGGCATAAGCCTGTAATTTCTGCAGCCTCGGAGGCATGAGGATCATAAGTTCAAAACCATCCCCAGCCACTCAGTGAGGCCCTAAGCAACTTAACAAGACCCTGTCTCAAAATAAAATGGGGCTGGGGACGTGGATCAGTGGTTAAGCACCTCTGGGTTCAGTTCCTGGTACCAAAAAAAAAAAAAAAAGGGTGGATTTAAAGCCCTTCCTTCTTATCTAACATACCCTGGTAGGGACAGAGGGATATGTACACAAACCCCTGAAACTCCGCCCAGTTGACCCTGATGTTGCAGGGGAGGGCAACATCTCCTGTTCTAGGAGAGGGTGCTGGGGCGGGTGGCTGGGCGTCCTGGAAGGAAGGGAAGACTGTAAGGCCAGCACCGCCCTGGGGCTGGGAGAGGGGGTGGTGCTCTGTGCCCTCCAGGTATGGCAGCCAGTGGAAAGTTCCCAGGCACTCTGATGAGCCGACTTGAAAGAGTACGGATTGATTCCATTTGATCTAAATTCCATTTCACCCGTTTAAACCAATCAGTCCCAGCCCTCCTCAGCCCTTTCTGAATCCGGGAATTTTAGCATCTCCTAAAAAGCTCTCTCCACTTCTGGTGGTCCTGAGGCAGAAAAAGTTAGGCTGTTCAGTGTAGGCAGAACAATGTGGATTGAAAAGGAGAAAGTTAACTGATGGTCATCTTTCCTGAGAGGGCAAAGACATCCCCCAAAGCTAATGAGGGTCTGACAAGACAGGTCCAGATGCAGACACTCCCACATTCTTTCTATTGGCACCTAAGGCATGGATCAAAGACTGGACCAGAATTCCCCGCACCTGTGTCCTAGGTACAAGAGCAGGGAAGCAGTGACCGATCCAGGAGAGGAGGTCATATAAAATGGGCAAAGCTCACTGCCTCGTCGGCTCTGTCCCCTTCCCCACTCTGGGGGAAGTCTGCTCTTTTCCCTGTGCTTTACTTTCTATAACAAAATCCGTCTATTACGCTTGCCTCGGTGTCCCTCAGTTTCATTCTTCGACTCCGAGAGGACATGAACCCGACATCCACATCACCGGCATCAGATGGGGGCACGAACAATATCTCCACCGAGGTAAGCTCCCTGAAAGCGCGGCTCTACATCTTTCCCTCTTTCTGGATGGGCTCGGAGTGTGTCTGGTGTTACTAGACAGTTGTCCTCTGATCCTGGTTAACTTTGGATTCAAGGAGCTGAGTGAAGGAGTGAAGCAACTGAGATTCTGGCCAGGGCTACTCCCTGGTGGGTCTCAAAGGCTTCTCCCGGGATCTCCTCTCCCGACAGCCCTTAGGGGTATCCTGCAAGTAACCAGTTGATTGGACAGTGCTGAGCGAACGCCGCAGAACTATACACCTCCGTATGAGCCAAACTCTTCTTCCAAAGCTCATTCCTCCAGAGCAAAGCTGGTGCGTGGGACAGAGGAAGGCTTGAGACAACTGAAGGCAGCTGACTGGGGCGACTCTCCAGTGCTGCAAGAAGGTCTCTTGTCCAGAGTCTGGCCCCAACAGCCCCCAGGGGTACCAGCATTGATCACTACGTGTTTCTCTTTGTTTCTGACTGGCTTGGCCCAATGGTGGAGGGCACCCTCACTCAATGAATCTCGGATCCTGAGACGAAGTCTCGGTCTGATCTAAGGTCTTTGAGAAAGAGGTGGCCCACTAATCCCCAGA
The DNA here is from genome assembly GCA_004027875.1 of Aplodontia rufa. Lineage (NCBI taxonomy): Eukaryota > Metazoa > Chordata > Mammalia > Rodentia > Aplodontiidae > Aplodontia > Aplodontia rufa. Next base: position 37,617 of record PVKS010018850.1, read on the forward strand.
CGGTGAGCCGAACAGTCTCCCTCTTCTGAAATGCTTCTACTCTGTCTGTCCCAGGAGGAGGCAATGTCCACCAAAGTTCTGTCTGACAAAGTCCAGGATGGGCTAGGCAAAGCTAGCCCTGGAGATTGCCAAAACCATCCCTTCTAGGAATTGGCTGTGTTTTAGTAATTATATGTATTGTGAATTTACTCAAACTGAAACTCTCTGATTGCTATGAGAATTCTATTGCTTAGACAACTGTTGCGGATTGTTGAGAAGGATATTTGTTATAACACATATAGAAATCATGGAAAACGAAGCTATACTGACTTTAAAACAAACTTGGATATAGAAAGCAAAATAATTAGAACTAAGGAACAAAGAAACAGTATAAGTAAAACATCTACAGAAAGACATGTTTACCTTTCCTGCTGCAGAGACTGAGTTTTAACCCCTTAGCAGTAAATAAGACATATTTGCCTTTCCTGGCTTAGTGGAGGTTGAGTTTTAACTCCTTAGCAGTAATGAAGAGATGTTTACCCTTTTGTCTCTGTAGAGGTTAGGCTTTAATGTCTTAGCTCATAAATTAGGATGCACAGATATTTTATAGGATTAACAATTATAGGACTTAGGGTAGCTATGGACTATCTAGTAAGGTTACAATAACAAAATAGTTTTTAGGTATAGGAATTATAATAGCCTATACCGTAGTCTAGCTTAATAAGAAACTTTTCACTTATGTTAAGATGGGCTTCTAGATTAGCGCAATGCAGTGACCTTTAAACACTTCTCTTATTTAATGAGGTGATGGTTTGTAGAAACCTCTGGACGAATTTAGGGAGACAGAATTTGGTGAAGTGTTTGGTCTCTGTCCTTTGTAAAAGCTGGTTTAGAATCGTGTAAGGCAAATTTTAAAGGTACAACTAGTTGGCAAATATCCTTCCTTAGATCTTCCATGCTAAGGCCTCAACTGCAGGTCACTCCAGGCTGCTTTTCTACCGTGGGGCATTAAATATTATAATGGTGGAGGGAATGCCAGTAATGCCACTAGGTCTGGATTCCCTAGGTTTTTGGCTTGTGGAAAACAAAGACCTTTACATCCTTGCTGGTAAGACAGCAATAAATCCAGCAGGGTTTAGGGAAAGGAGAGACAGGATTGCTGACCGTCAGAAGCCCCTGAAAAAGGCCGCCCACTAATTCAGGCAGGAGCTTCGTTCTCATGTTATGCCAGGTTCACCACCAGCCTGCATAACCCAGAAATGCCCAAGAAAAACCTCATTCTACCATTTTGCAGCTTAGCTCCTTTGTGAAAGGGAAGGAGACCCCAGCCAGTTACCTGCTTGATAGCCATCTTTTACAATGCAAACTACACGAGCTAGTGCCTGAACCAATTTGAGACCAGAGAGAGAGAGAGAGAGAGAGAGAGAGAAAAAGGGCTTGAAATGCTACTTTTAAATTCAAGCTGCTGTGAGGCCTAAGGGACTGTGTTTACTCTGTTCCTGCATGCTGAGATTCTAGCACGGGATACTTGGAAAGGATCTGAAAAGGCCAGCAGCTCCAGGTTCCTAAACTTTAGATATGCTTAAGGGGCCTACATTCTTGTACTTTGGAGAGAATGTAATAGGGAGTCAGCTTCAGGAAGCTGATAGGACAGGTCCAAGAATATCAAGAAACACTAATTCCTGAGGAGTTTTCTCTTCTCTTCATTTGGACACAAAAGAAACTGGAAAGATTCCATATAGGTTTTCTTTATTCTTAAAAAAGCAACTTCCTGCGGATTTC
>PVKS010018851.1:0-39376 GCA_004027875.1 Aplodontia rufa
CACGCAAAGACTTACAACTTGACACAAATTCGACTACTTAAAGGACGTCCGTTGCTGTCTTACAGCTAGTTTCACTTTAATTTGGCCGCTTTTTTCCTTTTAAATTATTAATAATTTACCTCTTTTTAATTACTTACCTTAATGTTAACATTTGATTCCCGGGTTTCGGCACCACTTATCGCGTTCCCTCTGCCCGCAGCGAAGACGCGACACGTGGTTAGGTTGGGAGAGCTTTATTTGGTCCACCTTCTTCTTCTTCCTCTCTCTTCCCTTCTCCTTCCCGCACTCCTCTTCCCGGAAATCCGCCCACATATATACAGCTCACAACACACGTGACCAATAGATTCATATGCACCAATGGGCTTCTGACTTTTCCCTAAATGCCACGCAAGCGCACTACAGCCAGCTTCTACTTCCTCAAAGAACTGGGTGGGGCCCTAGCCTCAGGCGCCATCTTGGCATGGCGGATCCCGCTCCCGACAGTTTTGGTTTTGGTTTTTGGTTTTTTATTTTGCAAAGAGAGAGGCAGTGAGAGTCCATTTTATTTAGTTTTTGATGTGGCTTTCGTTGCTCTGCCATTTCATTGTGTATGCGGTGCTGGGGTTTGAACCTGCAAGCTTCTGCATGCCAGGCAAGCACAGTAATTGCCGAGCCATGGCTCCAGCCCCATACAACCATACTTTTCCTCTATTTTTACTTTGAAACCACTAGTAATTCTACTTAAAGACAAAAATTAGCCTCTAATTACCTTAGTATCCTTATGCCTATTAGCTGTCCAGAAAACTCTTTCCTAAAAAAATACATATCCCCTTCTTTGTATATTGCATATGGAGTTGTTTCCTTTTATTATTTCTATTAATATTAACTACATATATATTAGTTCAAATTCTTAACCCTTAGTTACCTTAATTTTCAGTGAATACTGATAATTTGTGAACTGTCAGGCATAGCAGCAATGTGTAAATTAGAAAATATATGAATTATAATTTCTAGAATTACCGGCTTTCTCACAGAACAATTTGCATTATGTCATAGAACATGTTCACTAACTGTCCCAAATATCTTGAATCACTGTCCTAAGAAACTGTTAGAGAAAAAAACTTATTTCAATCCTCTTAGCGGTTTGTGTGTGTGTGTGTGTGTGTGTGTGTGACCTGTTTGTTTGCTTTTTTGATTTTGGGTTTTTTAGCGAGGCCTGAAATTGTGTAGATTTCCCTCAGCCTCAACTTTCTGTCCACCATAAGAATGGTAAAACCTTTTGGTATTGGAAAGACATCTTTCACATGGGAATTTCATCTTACTTACATATAATTAAGTCACTGGCAATTGTGCTATTATTGCTTATGAAAAGGAGACACTGAACAGTTAGCTATCATCTGAAGTTATTTTCCTTGCTGAAAATTTTTATATTATAGAGATAACATCAGCTTATTCTATTAATAAACCTAGGTAGGAAAAGTTACATTTCTACATTATATTTATTTCTAAAAGCATAAAACCCAATCTTAATTAAACTCACATGCTTTCGCTGTTCTTTTTCCTAAAGATTAACTCAAAACATTAACTTGGAAAGTAGTTTGGGTTAGTTTATATCTTTACAACAGCTTAAGAAATAATTTATGTAAGCACTGATATTTCTTTAAGCTAATTAAGTAGAGCTCTTTGACAATTTAATTTTGGCAATGCTACAAAGAGGTAGAAAATATATACAAATAACATATAAGCATATATAAACAGAAAGCTCTTACAGCTTTCATTTAAAAATTTTAGCCATATGTCAGGTATAATAATACAAAGATTATTAAAGAATATCTGGAGCTGTATTGTTTTCTTGGCCATTGGAACATTATTATTGACCCAGATGGTCAAAGCTTATGACTAATATTTATGAAAAAATAGGTATAATTTATTTGCCTTCTATAAGGAATATTTTAGAGGCAATCCTTGATGCATTTAATCTTTTAGATGCCTCTGTGCATCAGTTAAAGAGTGCATCCCATTTTTCTTTCTTTTTGATGTTTTAGGATTTTTTCTTTCTGAATACGCTTTTCAAGTGAGCAACGTTATCTATATTAAAACTTCCACCCAGTGCTTCAATAATTAAAAGTTGTCCTTAGCATGGCTAATCCACTTTTCCAAACATACGCAGATTCTGGGCTGGTAATCCTTTCATAAAATTAGCCAGTGTCCCAGAAAAATAAAGGCCCATGCTCCTTAGACTCAGAGAAACACATATTCAAACGATACCTTCCTAAGGCCTCTAACTGGACACAGTTGAATCGTTTATCAGATCCGATTTAATTCTGAATCCTGTCCATAAAAGAATTGCTCAAATAAAGTCGGAGAGTTCAAAATGCAAACCCACAGGGTGAATTCAAGTAATAACTCACCCACAACTCTCAGTTGTTGTGAGAGAGCAAAACAGCCAGCAGGTTCTTCTGGCTGGTCGTTTAGTTGTTCAAGGGCTAAATAGGTTTTGAGTCCAGAAAAGCACTTGGCAAAACTACTGATCATAGAGTAATAATAAAATCTTACATTTGGGGAGGGGGAGCTTTTTTTTTAATCTTCACAGTACTCTTCACAGAAGATTTAATTATTTCTCATAGAGTACCCTGAAGATACTAGGAACAATTACTGATTTTATTACTGAGATGGAGAAACAATTACAAAAATCATGTCTGTTTCCCTCTAAGTTTATGGATGATTGCTATTTATTGTTTTCTAAAGTCAAGGATATCTTTGAGCCCTTTAGTTAGTAATTGGAGAAAAATCTCACAGACTAAAACCTAAAGAACATTTTATATAAATGTTACTAGACCAATACATCTATATTTTAAACCTAATGAGGTTTATTATATCATTCGTAGAAATGTGTTGTGAGTTCAGATATCTACTTAGATATATAGAAATTCAACTACAAGAGTCTCTGAACTGTTTTCATTTTACATAAGAGGCGACTTAAATTCTTTAGATGAAGGGACACATGATTTGCAAAAATTCACATAACTATTAAGAGATTTGTGTTCAAACTCATGGCCTCTCTTAGGCCTTTGCTCTTTATACATCATGTGGTAGTATTTCCCTTGAAGACTATTTTCTTTTTGTGAGGTCAATTTTGTGTCACATAAATAAATAAATAAATAAATAAATATATTTGTGGGGAGCTGGGTTGTCCCCCAGGAGCCTATCAGGCGGAGGGTGAGTGCCGACGTCTGGAACCCGGGTCCCCCCTCGTCCGGGGCCCCTTCCCTCCCAGCCAGGGAAACGAGGCAACCACACGCAGCTGATGGCAGCTCAGAATCCGTTTATTACTAAGACACACGGGTTTTTATAGAGGAGGAGGGGAGACAGCCAAGGAATCAATAATCCTTCTAAGGGAGTTGCCAGGTGTTATGTAGATTTCAAGTACAGACAAAAGTTAGGAACATTCTGTAGTCGATACATTCTGACCCACACTGTTTGACCTTTTGTATAACAAAACATGACCTAGCAGCCCCTCCTGAAGGAGTTTATACAAATAGTAACAAGATCGCTCCAGGGCAGCTGATGAAACGGAGTGGAGGTCAGACCGAAGGTCAGACCCCAACATATATTTATTTAATTTTTTATAAATCCAATTTCTGTCTAAATAAATTGGTGTATAAAAATAGTTGAATACTTGATTGTACTATGATTTACCAGCATCCTAACTCTAAGAAACTAATACAAAACCACATAGTAAAGTCCATATGGGTAAATTAATTGTGTGTACTCCCTTGATTAGGAATTAAAAATTGCATACCAAGGGGCTGGAGTGGTGGCCCACCAGTTGCCATGCCTGCCTCATATGCACGGGAACGCAGGTTCAAACCTCAGCACCATGCATACAACGAAGTGTCGGAGCAATGAAAACCAAATGAAAAACTCTCTCTCTCTCTCTCTCTTCTTTAAAAAAATTGCATATAAAAAATACTTGTAGTTCTACCAATCTTTCAGACAACTCAAATTTCTAGAACAACATTACCGGTCTTTTAGAAGTCAAGGGATTTTGTTTGTATGTTCAGTGTGTAGCATATTCTCTGGTGCTAATCTACATAGGTTTGGTAGAAACAAGAGTTATAAAAGAGTTCTAAGACTACCATTTTAAGATACTATTTGTTCATTTGTTTCAATGTACCATATTTTAAGCCTCTACATTGTCTGAAAATTCTGTTGTCATTTTCATGTGCTCTGTTTATATCTTTCTGAAATGTAACACTTGAGCTTAAAATCTTTTGTTCATTTGAATTTGATTTAACAGATATACATTAAATCTTTTTTACACATAAAGCATGATTGTATAAAATGTGAACGATCAAAAATAAATATTGCATAACCTTTACCCTTATAGATTTAAAATCATGAAGGGAAAACCACTACATACAGAACTAACTAAAATATGAGTTTCAATATAAAAAGTGTTGATACAGAAGTATAAACAAGACACATTGGGGAAGGTCAGGAAAGAGAAGACATAAAAGAGCCACTTTTGATTGTCCTAACCCATATCAAGCACTCAGTAGGTGGCACTGGTTGACTGGCTTGTTTTCAATCTTACTGTATGCCCATACCATGCCACAAGTTGTCAATTTACCACCTAGACAACATCAGAAATGTAAGACAACTATGATCAGCAGCCTGATTCCCCTCCATTATTAAGAGAATATCAAATTCCAATATAGGTCCTTATTTGCATAACTAAATTTAAAATTTCTAAGCATTCAGAATCTACCTTCTGTCCTAATTTGTCTCTTTTCCTTCTCTGCTTAGTCCCTACAGAGTGACTACTAGTTGAAGCCAGGATTATGGTCTAGGCTTCTCTACACTAAAGGAAGAGTAATATCTTCACTCAACACCATCAAAGGTACATCATGCAAGTCCAAAACACTCTCAGTCCTACATTTGTCATAAAAAATATCACACCACTAGTTCTAAGTTAACACATACAAGAAAACAAGATTAAATAAAAACACACATAATCACTCTCATTTAATGTGTGTACATTAGTGCCTTGTATGATACCACTGTGCTAATGAAAGCAGGGTCTTAAGAATTCAGTATCAATTATGGTAACTTCTTATAAGATAATTTTTTTGCCTTAGGAACACTTTTTTTGTTCTTTAGCCATGGGGACAGTCAGAGCAAACGGAAAGGGAAAAAATGTCTTTTCAGGACAGCTTCCCCAAAGTACCAGCTAATTCAATCCAATTGTTTGGAGTGAAAGAAATTTCTCATCAAGTATTAATCATCCTTTACAAATCTTGCAGAAATTTTGTGTTCCTCTGCTCCTGGCCCATTTGAACATTCCATTCTATTCACTTTGCCTGAAAAAAGGTGATAAAAAGTAAATATCAAGCTGGGATTATCAAAAGCCTGTCACTCAAACATTCGATTCAACTAATCTAAACTTTATAAATGCATCTTCAGATATCTCAGCTAGGCTTTCAAAATAAATATTAACATCAGACCTGATTTATTAGAAAAGATAACAGAGGCTCAATAAAAATGAATTTGAAACAGCTAAAAGAAAAAAAATTTCAAATCAATAATGGAAGCTCCACTTAGGAAGATTAGATTAAAAACAGCAAAAACAAACTTAAATCAGTGTAGAGGAAATATAAATTTAAAAAATGAGAAAAATTACCAAGGTAGAAAATTTAAAAACTGAAAATGGTCTATGAAATAAAAAGTTAGCTCTTTCAGAAGTTTAATAAAATTGACAAACTTGTTGCTAGACTGAGGTAGTAAGAAAGAGATGAATGGCCAGTGCCAGGAATGATAGAAGGACATTAATACTACTTTTATAGAAATAAAAAGAATTATAGGCTATTGCTATGCCAACAAATTAGATAACAGGAGAAATGGACAAATTTCTAGAAAGAAATATTCAAAGCTGAGTGAAGTTTTTTTTTCCCCCTAGGAGAAGAGGAAACAAAAAATCTGAATAGATCTGTAAGTAAGAAAGTGGAACTTAAAATTTATAATCTTCCCACAAAGACAAGCAGAAGGTCAGGTGGATTTTGTAAGGGAATGGTGTTTCCAAGCACCACCTGTGTTCCTGGCAAGGCCTGACTTCAAAGGCCTGCCCTTTGATTCCTCCTAGAGCAAGGGGAGATAAGGCTGATGAGGTTGAGGCAAAGCAATTTCTCAGTCCTATCTTGTGGGAGATAGCCATCTTCCTCGAGTCAGTTGAGTACCACACTTTCCAACTGCCACTGCCTTAGACTGCATCTGAGAATTATGTGGAAGTCTATAAAAACTGGATGTCATTTAGAGTCCCTTTCCCCACAACACTGCCTGCATTGTCTGTTAGCTGCACTCTGGTCTGATGTCATCCATGGGGACAAGGGTGCAGGGAATTGATATCATGCTTATCTTATTTTTGAAGGTTAAGTACTAAATTGTCTGAATTCATTTGGGCTTGTTGTCTTCTTATACAATTAAACTATGAATGTGTTAAGAGTCAACTTAACAGCCGCAGTAGTGGTGCATGTAAACGTATTAGCCACTGCACTACTGACTGACAGCCTCATTGTGAATTCTATGAATATTTGAACAAGAAATAATGCCTAATCCTTCCTCAGAAAATACTTCCAAGAAGTGGGAAGACATGCCATATACAATTTTTACCTTGATGCCAATTACTCTGAAAGCAAAGCCAAATGAAGAGATCACAAGGAAAAATAAACTGTGGACTAATATTGCTCACACAAAGATGCAAAACTCCTTAATTAAATATTGACAAAGCAAATACCACGATATTTGCAAAGACACCACAGTTGTGGAAGGAAGCTTTAACATTCAAATTTGGTTAATGTAATACCATCTATTAATAGGGTAAAAGACAAAACCCACAGGATCAAGATAGATGCAGAAAAGTATTTCAAAAATAAAGCACCAAATCATAAATAATCTCTTAACAGATTGCTGAGAGGAGGGAATTGCTTGCCTTATAAAAGACTTATACAAAAATTCTCAGTTAATCTTGATGGAAAACTAAATGTTTTTCTCCTAAGACTGGGAAAAATGCAAGAATTTCTGATCTTGGTGCTTCCATCAAAATTGTATAGGAGGTTTTAAACTTAGAGGGTGGTGATGAGGTTGATAATGATACAGATATTAGGAAAGGAAAGTTATGAAAATTATCTTACACAAAATGAAATGTTATTTTATATTGAAAAATCTCAAACATACACACACACATACACACACACCCCAAACACACAGTCTGCTAGAATAAAAATGTCGAAGAAGGTTGCAAGTTACAAGATTTCTAAATAGAAGTCAATGGTATCCCCTTACATTAGTGTTCCAAAAAATGTTTTCACTGCTGTGACCAAAACACATGAACATTTTAAAGGGGAAAGGTTTACTTGGGGCTAATCGTTGTAGAGTTCTCAGCCCATAGATGGCCAACTCTGATCCTTGGGACCTAAAAAGGAGGCAGAGCACCTGGCAGCAGTGTGAGGCAAAAGAAGCAGCTCAAGACTTGGCAATCAGGAAGTAGAGAGAGTGACGGCTCTGCTCACCAGAGACAAAATGCACGCCCCAAAGGAACGCCCCCAGTGATCTGCCTCCTTCACCCACACCCTACCTGCCTAGGATTTCCACCTAGTTAAATCCATTCAATTGGAGCAACGCAGTTGGTAACCCTTTCACAATCCAATCACACCACCGCTAAACTTCCTTGCCTTGTCTCACACTTGAACTTTTGGGGGACACCTCATGCCTAAACCATAACAGCTAGAAAAGAACAATGCAAAAATGCAAACAAGACAGTACCTTTCACAATGCCACCATACTCTCAATAATCAAAACCAAGAGATTTATACTTTAATATAAAGATACAGCTTAGAGCAGTGTTTTATCCAGCTTTCATCAAAAAGTGGCAAAAACTAACTAAAGAAATGAAGCCTAACAAAAAAAATTTACAACTTAATTGAAGGACAAATAAAACTGCTTAATCTTAACAGATTTAAATATATGTCTTTATAAATGGATAGTAAAATAACAAAGGCTTAGGAGATTGCTAATTTAGACTTTGGGTAACTAAATAAGGGGATTCAGATTTTCTGTACTGTTGGCTTAAAACAGTAGCAAAATATGGAAAATTTTATTAAGTGCAAGCCTAATTGTACTTCCAGTAACTAAAAGGGAAGCACAGAGCAGGAAGAACTGCAAAAACATGAAATTTCTTTACCAAAACCCACACAGAATTGCATAGATCATACAGTGTGTGAGACTCATAGAAGTATGGGATCCCAGCATTGTTGGACAACTCACAAAGAAAAGAGGAAATCCATCACTTGAAAATTAAGGGTAAGGCAGATAAACAAATGCCAGGGAACAAGGTGATAGGTTCAGAGACAATAAAGAAACCAAATTATAGGGAAATATTACTAATTCCAGTAATAGAGGGATTGGAGGGAGAGTCCAACATGAACACTGTGCCTAATTCAATATCTGGTACAAAGACAATGATCCACATTTTTTGGTTGATTTCAATTAAGAAGACTAGCATTTGTCATTTCAGCCTTATTAGAGAGTATACATGGTAACCTCTAAGCAATTAAAACAAAATGTAGGTGAGGTGGGTAAAGAGGGATAATGAAGATTTTTTTCTTTCACATATCCCAGGAACTGACTTTCTCTGTTTAAAAGTCTAATATCTTGTTGGCTAACCTCAATAATAAAATGTGGACTGTGTTAGCTTTCTGTCATTAAGGCAAGATACCTGAAGAAATAACTGAGAGGAGGAAGGATTGATTTGGGTTCATGGTTTTAGAGGTTTCTGTCCATAGTTGGTTGATTCCCTTGTTTTGGACCTGAGGTGAGGCAGAAAATAATGGTAGGAAGCTCATGGTGGAAAGAGAAAGGTTATCCCATTCAAGGACATTCCCCCAAAGACCAACTTCCTTCCTCTAGGCCCCACTTCCTAAAGGTTCCCCCACCTCTCAGTAGCACCACAGGCTGGAAAGCCAAACTTTAGTACCTGACCTTCAGGGAATAGTTAAGACCCAAACCATAACACCTGTACTCAAGAGAAGAGAAGCATGTCTAAAGTTTAAAATAATCCAAAAGTAAAAGTATTCAACCAGAAGCCATTGTTTTTTATAGAAAACCTTCTCCTTAAATTTTTGCTTGTTGTCTCAAAGGGAAATTTCAGCAACACCCTCAAAAGCCTCCAGGGACTAAGCCTCCCATGTATTATACTTTGTTATTTAGGTACATCAGAGACAAAAAAATAAAAAAAATGAGAAAAGTTTAAATGTACTTCCACACTGTACTTTCACAGTACACTAAACACTTCTATGTTCATATTTTCAAATATATAGACTGGAAACTTAAAATGACTTTGTAAAACTGGCATCTGTGCCAACAATCAAACTCTTCTTACCTCTCTGTGCTCAAAAGATACTATATGAATATCCTTTCTGTGACATAAAAGTATGAATTATATTAGTGGGGGAAACCCATAAACGTCCCAGCAGTATGCATTATGTTACTATTTAAAAATGCAGGCATTTTTAAATGCTCTGAATCCCAGGAATAATGTTTTTGTCACTTATATTTTATTAAAAACATAATTGCAAAACTTTATAATGAAAAATCATCAGCACTGTTATTCTCTAAAGTCTAGATGTTTAGATCCATGAAGCTAGGTTTGATTATGCAGTTTAAAGATGATACTGGTCTCCTGCTGTCTCTGCTGCTGAAATTTGATACATTATAATGTAGAGCTAAGAGAAGTTCATGTTCAGACAAGTGTTTCAGAGATTTAAAAAGAAAAACTTACCACGGAATCCTCACTCTGCCTTTTAATAATTACCTCGCAATATATTTTTAAGTCTAAATTTCTATTTCTTCCTCTGTAAAATAGTAGGAACAATATTCTATTAACTTGTAGGGTGGTGTAAATATTCTATTAACTTGTAGGGTTAGTACATTACCTGACACAGGACAGGTACTCCGTTGCCCTAGATCACTTCATTATTCTTACTTTAATTATAAATGGGGCAGCTCTTAGGAAGCCCTCAGCCAAGTGTTGGTGATATGGTCCTGATATAGCCAATGACAATACCAGTCACTGCCACGTGGACAGTCACCTCTGATTTTCAATAGAAATCCCCTGTGGTTAGCTCAGTGCTGTTTCTCACCACTAGCCCATGCTTTAGCTCCTGGGAAGGCTCCCTCTGATAAATGTTACTAACGTTTTAATGTGCCCACTAAGAATTAGAAGAAAATTTGGAGAGCTGTTCCAAATCTAAACAAAATTATTGGGTTTGATTCAGGAGAAAAGTCTATTCATTCCCAAACTTTTTGAATCAATTCCAGAACACAAAGCAAAATGTGTTGTTCATTTTAACTGGAAGTCTGCTTTTTATGCCTGTATCATCCAGCAGCAGGGGCCTAAGGAAGACTTCTATGTGTTAATTATTGAAACTGAAACCTACAAAGTATTTACAGAACTCAGATGCTGGCTTTCAACAATCATCAGTGTTTAAATTTAATAAACTTTCTAGCCTGATTCTTCATTGCCAGTTTAATGAGGAATGACCAGTACACAATAAATGAAACATGAATTTTTTTTTCAGCAACAACATTGAGTATGATAAACAGCAAAGGGACCAACATAGAAGAGACATTTCGGGGAGTTGTCGAGATGTTGGCAGTCTGCCTAATTAAATTTAACACCATCTACCTAATCACACAGAATGGAGGTCTGAAAAATAATCTGCTATTCTTCTCACATTAAATTTAACACCATCTACCTAATCACACAGAATGGAGGTCTGAAAAATAATCTGCTATTCTTCTCACATGTCCATTGCAGTTTACACATTCAACTTTAATTGTGAGGTTTTCAGGAATGTGAATGCCTGGCTCTTTAACATTCTAGGTACCATCTAGATAAAATGGGGTTTAAGGAAGATTGATTCTTCCCTTCTGTATTCCTAAAGGAGAATGCAACCAACATCTGTCCATATCAGCCTCTATGGGCACTACCTTTAAGTTGGCATTTAAAATTATTTTCCAGCACCTTCTTATTTACTGATTTATTTTTTTATTTCCATTCGATTTTTTTTTTTTTTTTTTTTTTTTGTAATGAGGATTGAACCCAGCAGTGCTTAACCACTGAGTTACATCCTCAACCCTTTTTATTTTGACAGGATCTCACTAAGCTGCTTAGGGCCTTGCTAAGTTGCCCAGGCTGGCTTTGAATCAGTAATCCTCCTGCCTCAGCCTCTTGAACCGCTGTGATTACAGGCTTAACTAGCACTTTCTTTTTTCTTTATTTCTTTTTTTTTAAGAGAGAAAGGGAGAAAGAGAGAATCAATTTCATTTATTTTTTATCTGGCCTTTGTTGCTCTGATACTTAGCCGCATAAGTGGTGCTAGGGTTCAAACCAAGGTCCTTGTGCATATCAGGCAAATCTCCAGCCACTGAGCTGGCACTGGAATGCCAGTCCTTCTTATTTATTTCTATGAATACTGTGTACACAGTAGAAGTGAAGCAAATGATTGGTCAACTGATAAAATAACTTCACATGCATCACACTTTATGTATCGGTATGTCTTTTGCTATTTCAGAGCCATTTTAACCCTATACTGTGACAGTTGCAAAAACTCATGTTCTAAGCATCAGGTTGTCACAGATCACGGAAACATTCCTTAAATTAAAAAAAATTTCAGCAAAAACTATGCAGCTCTGCTAACTTGCATACTAGCCTAAGCAACCTTCCAATCACTCCAAGTAGAATTCCACCACCATTCTCCGTCGTCTTGAACACCACAAGAAACACAGTGTTAGCAGTGCAAAGGTTCCCTCACAGTGTGCTCCAGCCAGACAATCACAATCCATTGCAGGTAGTGGGCCTAGATGCCCTTCTTTTTGGTTCTTCATGGAACAGGAAAGAGAAGTCCCTTGCACAGTGAGTTCACTGTGACTATATGCAAAGAAGGAAAGATAAACAATGCAAATATTATTTTAAATGCTAATATTTCCTGTTGGTTTAGTATCATCTCGAGTGCAGACTTCTACAGGTGAGATACAACAAGAGCCTATTTTTCAGTAAATACCAACACTGATGGGCAATGATTTTTCAATAAAGGGGGGAGGCAGAATTAAATGATCCCAATATATTTCAAGTTTATGTTACTATTTTATTTGATGAAAAATTATTGCAGTTATACAATTTTATGGAATTATTAATAAGCTATCGCTAGAATGAGAAGCAAAGCGATATTACAAAGAAATGTTAAATTTCAGATCAAATTTATAAAAGTAAATAACTGGAGACAATCAAAATGTCCAAACCATTGATGATTAAAAAATTTATTCATCCCAACAAAATAGAACAATATGCAGCCATTAAGATGTTCTTTACAAAGTTTTTATTTACATAGGGGAAAATATCCTTGAGGAATTAAATAAAAAAAGAAATGAAAAACTGAACAATCAGTGCTTATTTTCCTATTTGAATATGAACTGTGAAACTCATAAGCAAAAAGCTTACTATGATTAGCTTATGTCTATTTATTATGTATATAATCAGATATTCATTCATTCAGAGGACATTGTATAATAACCAGTGTTTTTCCATCATAAAAACATGAAGAAAATTTAAAGCAACAAATTTATTTCAGCACATCAAATTTGTTTACATACACGTGATTGTTTTATAAATTACCAACATGTTCTTGAACCGTCACCACCAATATTTATGATTAAAGTGATCTCAACTGATTTTAATATCAGTAGACATACAGTATCATTAAAGTGTTTTACATTTAATGGAGTTACTGGTGAAATAAAAGAAAGGAAAAGAGTCTGAAGGGAAAATAATTTTTTAAATTACATATTGCAAAGCAAAAGTCTAAGCTCTAGACACCTGAAATTTGTGTGTGGTACCATTCATTTCAGATGGCTATAGCACCCTCTGCTGAATAACATTTATATTTCACCATTTTCTCTGAAATAATATAGGTGTATGCTCCGTAGGTACTAAGTTATATTTAGGTAGGAATAAGAAGTTCTAGTGGGCTATTGGACTGAATATAGATATCAACAATATACTGTACATTTCAAAAAGCTACAAGGGCTTTTAAATGTTTTTACCATCAAGAAATTATAAATGCTTGAGGAGATGGATATTTCAACCTGATTTAAACAATATACAATATATGCATTATCAAAATATTAAATATGTATGATTTTTATGTATCAGTTTAAAATAAATTTAATTTTTTAAAATTTAAAAACTAGTTCTCCTGATTTTTTTAAATTAAGTAAGCATATACCATAATTATGTTTGTTTCATTTAAAATGCTGTTCCCAGGCTGGAAATTGGTACATGCCCCTCATCCCAGAAGCTCAGGAGACTGCAGCAGGTGGATCTCAAGTTCAAAGCCAGCCTCAGCAACTTAGCGAGGTCCTAAACAATTTAGTGAGACCCTGTCTCAAAATTTAAAGATAAGGCTGGAGGTATGACTCAGTAGTTAAGCACCCCTGAGTTCAGTCCTCTGTAATAAATAAATTCATGAATTAATTTTTTTAAAAAGCTATTCCCATATAAGGATTGTTATGCAATATGAAATTTTTACTTCTAGAATCAAATAAGATATTTAGAAACTTGAGTATCTTGTATTCATCAAATTAGTTGGCGACCATATTAGTTTAGAAGCAAAAATCTGTGAATTGGCTATGCAATGTAATACGATCTGAAAATATTGTTTCTTCATTTCCATGTGTAAGTTTCTCATTTTCAGTGGACTGAAACCCATGAATATATCCACAAAACTTTCTTCCTGCCTCTGTTAGATCTTCACTAATGTGTCTCTTTCTGAGTGAGGGTCTTTTCTCTCCATCGTTTTAGAAGTGTATCCTCACCACACTAGGTTCCCTGTGACCCTGCTTTGCTGCATCTGTCCCCAGGGTAGCATGCCCAAATAAACTTTCATCCAAACCAAGACACTCTGGATATTCTACTAGTGTTTACACTGGCACAACAGGTAATGGGGCCACTATGACATGGCTGTGTCATTCATAGCATCTATAATGTTCTAATATAGTACATATTTTATTTTCTTTCTTTTCCCAGTAACATGAAAATTTTCCAACAAGCAGGAGATTCTGCCTCTTTGATTTTTTTTCTTTTTGCTATATTCTCAGAACCTAAAATAATGTTCATAATAGGTACTTCCTAATTGGTTGAATATACATGAACCTGCTGGGATTATTCAATAGAGTCACAAATTCTTGGTCATTCATTTCATTGAGAAATGGAAATTATTTTTCCTTCCCATAATTCTGTGCTGGCTTTCTGACTGCCTTGACCACAGAATGTGGCAAAAATGACACCATAACTGTTTCAGGACTGGCAGTTTGTATTTCCCAATTCTGAGAATCCTTATTTTGGCATCTTCCCTCTTGTAACCCAGCCACCATGCTGTCAGAAGCCCAAGCTATTCGGATGAACCATCTCTGCTGAACTTCCAGCCAAAAACCCAGGATCAATAGCCAGGTTTGAGCAAGCCATCATGTATGTGCCAACCCAATCAAATCCTCCAGTGACTGTAACTCCAGCCAACATCACATGGGGCAGAACTGCCCATCCAATTCCAAGACAAAAAAAATGAAATGATTGCTGTGTTAAAGCACTGTTTTAGATGGTTTGTTTTGCAGCAACAGCTAGCTACTATAACTATAAGCTGCTATGTCTGTTCTAGATATTATAAAAGACATCAAGTGAGTTTCAAAAGATTGGCCTAAAGGAACTATTCATGTAAAAGGAAGAAAACTCATTAATATGAATGATATTTCCTAGCAACTTGATGACCACCATAAAAAGTAAAAAAAAAAAAAAATAAGACTTAGAAATGTATAGGAAGGATGTTGTTCAAAGTGAATTTGGGGGTAGAAAGAAAGCTGTGTTGAAGGAAAGCTGGGTGAGGGAGAGGTGTGCATCTCTAGACATAATAGTTTATTTAGATGTCTTTAAACTATAAAGACGAAAATAAAATCTGAATTCCTCTTTCCAGAGATTCTCACTGTGTTTTCTTCTTGAATTTCCTTTACAGACATATTAATACAATTGGCATATGAAACACAGTGTCTATACTCACTCTAACATTCATTTAATCATCATTTACTCATCTCATTAAAGAATCTTTGATGACAGTCTTATTGCTGAGGCTATTAAGATATAATTTTTTGATAGTATCCTACTGGTAAATATTAATATTGTTTCCAAATTTGGATATAGCTTTTATGTAAGTGACTATCCATTGTGCATTTACCTATCTTGACATTGTGCCATTGCCCACTGTATTAGTCAGCTTCATATTATTGTAAAGAAATACCCAAGGTAATTAACTTGTAAAGAGAAAAGGTTTATTACTTTAATTTATAGTTCTGTCGAGTTCACTCTAAAATTGAGCAGCCCCATTATTGTGGGGCTCCAGTGAGAGATGCACAACATGGGAAGAGTGTATGGCAGAGCCAAGAAACAGAACAAAATGATACCAGGGTCCCAAAAATCCTCTCCGAGTGCACGCTCCCAATAACCTAAGGACCTCTTATAAGATCTAACTTCCTGTAGGTCTATAACATTAACCAATAGGTTTACCCTGAAATTTTTGAAGACCCTTATCTAAATCACAGCATTGTTCACCTGGATCCCAAAGATTCATGGGCATATCACAATGTCCCTCACCAAGCATCCTTATGTCAACTGCTCCAGCCTTGCTCAAAAATTCAAGATCCAAAGTCTCCTACAATGTGTATTGCAAATCCAACTCTTATGCTCTATAAAAATATTATATACTTCCAACATGCAATCATGAGACAGGCACAGAGTAAGCATTCCTAGTCCAAAAGGGAAGAATAAGACAATAGAAAGAAGGGATCTGTCCAAATCAAGAATGAAAACCAGGACAAAATTCAATTCTAAAGCTCCATGTCCAGGTCTCATTTGTTAGAATGTGCGTTCTCAAGGGCTTGGGTGGACACACACCTATGATCTTGCTGACTGTAGCTCACATGGTGACATTTTAAGGCTGGCTTTGCACACTGCCTGCAGTTTCTTTCTGTGTGTGCTGCATATTGCTGTCAACCCTATTTTCCTGAGGTCTCCGCTGCAGCATTAGCTTCACTCCCACAGCTCCACTACAAATTGCCCCATGGGGGGCTTCTTGTAAGGGTTCTAATTCTGCAGCACATTTTGGGGTTCCAAGGCTTTCTTTTGAAATCTTGGTGGAAGTTCCCAGGACCCCATAACTATTGCATTCTGCATGTGTGCAAAATCAGCAACATGTGGATATCAAGTGTTGCCTGCTTACCCTTCATTCAGACAGAAGACTCAGAGGCAGGGAGGTTAATAACTGAACGGAACTCCACAGGAGATCCAGGTCCAATAAAACAGATTATATATAAACATTTCACAACTTCATCTTCACTGCAGACTCTCTTTGCCTTAAAGTAGAATGAATAATGCAGTAAATCTTTCTTTGCATATTTCTAAAAATAGCATTATATGAAAAATGTGCAACAGTATGAAACACATGTTTTCCTGAAAGTATAAAACAGTTTTTTTTCAAAACATAACCATATTTTAAGAGGGTAAAATTAGTCACACAAATTATCTGGTCAATTTTCTCTCTAGATTTGAGGAAAATATTTTTTCTGCTTTTTTATATTGGTGCATTATAGTTGTAATAAAAATGGGATGTGTTATTTGTTACATTTCATAAATGCACAAATAAAGCAATAAACTTTGGCCAAGATCCCTCTCCAACACTTCCCCCTCCCTCCCTTTCTCTCACCCTCCCCATTCCTTTTCATCTACTATTCTCTTTAATTTTTTTTACTTTTCCAGTTTTATTGATTGCATGGGAAATATTTATTATCTTAGAGGTGTAAAATAGACTTTCTTTAATCCCTCCTTTTCTTTCTCCCATTTTTCCCTCATGTCCTTCATCCCCTTTCTCCTCTTTCCTCTACTTTACTAGCTCTTTTATTTATTTTATTTGAATAGTTATTTATGTACTCTTATCCTTCTCTCCCACTTTGCTTTCTTTTACTCTATCTTCCACATAGAAAATAGTTATGAATTTGGCTAATTTCACTTAGCATGATGTACTCCATTTTCATCCATTTACCAGCAAATGACACAATTTCATTCTCTTGTATGGCTGAATAGAACTGTATTGTGTGTATATGTACATAAACAATGCATATGTATACATATATGTGTGTGTGTGTGCATATGTATACACACACAATATATATATATATGTATATTTACATAGGCACTATAGTATGCTGATCTAGGCTGATTTTAGATCTTTGGGGAAAATACCCAGGAGTGGGATAGTGGGATACCTGGGTCACATGGTGGTTTGAGCCCTAGTTTTTTTGAGGACTCTCCATACTACTTTTGAGAGCGGTTTATTCTTGTCTGCAGTCCCACCAAAAATGTACAAGTGCTCCTTTCTCCCGACAACCTCACCAGAATTTATTGTTCATATTCTTCATCTTTGTCATTCTGACTAGAGTGAGATGAAATCTTAATGTAATTTTGATTTTCATTTCCCTGATTGCTAGAGATGTTTTTCATATAGTTATTGGCTTTTTGTGTTTCTTCTTTATAGAATTTTCTGTTTAGTTCTTTTGCCCATTTGTTGATTGTGTTATTTGTTATTTGGTGTTAAGGTTTTTGAGTTCTTTATATATTCTGGATATTAGTCCCCTATCAGAGGGATAGCTAACCATGACTTTCTCCCTTTCTGTAGGCTTGATTTTAGGAAAGTTTAAAGGCAAAGTGAATGGTGCAGAGTGGGAATATTTTGGCAAGAGTCAAATTGTATCTACTTCAAGAGCTTCATTCAGTGAAAACTAAATGCAAAGCCTATTCACTTCACTCCTACAATACAAAGAAATAAAGGGTAAAGCTTTAAAGAAGTAGAGTTCTATAAATTTTGAGGGGAAATATGTAAAATATATAAAATGCCATATAATCCAGGATGCAAGTTTCTCAGTTCAACTAAAACTCTACTTTTTTTCACTAAAATTAGCTTGTGAAATATTAACTAGAGACACTGAAAGTTTATTTGTAATAGTCAGTAAATCTGAAATTAATAGACTAGGACAAAGGAAAGTTAGTGCACATATCAAGTATCATTTCCTATCAGATGCACGTGGCACAGTGGAAAGAATATGTCTTTGAGGACCAGATGTCCTGGCTTCAAACTTTACTTCTAAGATTCAGGAAATATGCAAAGTCATTTTTATATACAGGCAGTTTTTAATTCTCCTAAACAGTGTGACTTTGTGCTATGAATGAGGAAACAGACAGAGAGGCTATTAATCTCAAGATCATAGAATACATAAGTGAATTGGAACTCTGGTACAGGCTGAAGGTGCCTTTCTCTGCTAATCAAAACTGGTAGTTGGACCAGAGATGGCTCAGTGGTAGGGTACTTGTCTGCTTGGATTTGAACCTCTGACACAACTAAGTGTCAGAAAAACAAAAATCAGATTTAAAAAATAAATAAATTTAATTCTTTAACTCTCTCTCTCTCTTTCTGAAAACAAACAAAAATTGGTAGAACAATAGCAAGAAATCTGAATGGTCTTATTTTTGAGCCTGCCACAATTTCATGCATATTTGCGAAAGACATAAAACTGTCAGAGGCAGAGGGCTCAATTACTCATAGAATGGCAAGAAGCAGCATATTTGATTCTTGTTCCTTGTGCCACCTAAGGTCTATGTGGGCAACATAGAGGGTTCAAGGTGAACAATGAACACACAATGGTTTGTCACACTTCATGAATTCCACACTTAGGAAACCCCCAATATGTAACGGATGATGCTAGCTAACTTGGTCAATCTTTGTCCCAGAGAGAAATATTATTTTTATTAAACTGGTCAGGAAACAAATCTGGTACTTACCACAGGGATACATCATCTTATTTATCAGGGCCATTGAGGCTGATTGAGAGAAAACATCTTTATAAAGTTATTCTGCAACAAAAACTGACATTCATATAGAAATGTCATGAAGAATTGTTCTACAATTTGACAATATCTGAGGAAAATTTGGATAAAGGAGATTTGTATGAAATCTTCTAAAAAGTCTAAAAAAAGACCAAAAGGTATGATTGAGCTATGTTTGGTGCATGTTTGCATACCTTGATAACTCAATCGGATTCAAATTCAAATCCTTGGAGTCCAAGGTGTATTCATCAGCCAGTTCCTGGGACAGAGATTCACCTGAGGCAGGAACACCTGAACCGAAAACCAGTGTTGTGAATTAAGTCAATCTCTATAGACTGGTCTAGGGACTAGTCTCATTCATTTACTAAGTACTCAGGAAGTTAGGTTATCATTCCTGGGCAGGGCCTGATTTGTTCCATGACTAGGATAATAAAGGTAATGTTTCCTTCTGGGGCAAAAGCTGTATACTTTAGTTTACACCACCAAATACTCAGATTATATGCACAAAACAATTCCAGACATGGCAGATTTGGAACCTGTCAATATGTTTCTTGCACAAATTAGAACTAGCCTGAAAGCTCAACAGGGCTGTGCTTGTTGATGAAAGACAGGTGTTCTAGGCAAATAGAGACAAGAAGGCAGAAATCGGCAGAGAGAAGAGATGAAAAGCAAAGTTGGGAGGTCACTTTTCTAAAAAGATAGGAATAGCCAAGTGAAATGTCAAGAGAAAGATAAAAAGAAAGAGAGAGAAAGGAAGGAAGGAGAGAGGGAGGAGAGGAAAAGAAAAAAAAAAGAAACTCCTGTCTTTCTACACAAGCTAAAGTGCTGCATTCTTTGCTCAACAATTAAGAGTGAAACCATGGGGCTGGAGTGGTGGCTCAGCAGTTTCGGTGCTTGCCTTTCATGTGCAAGGACGTGAGTTCAAACCCTAGCACCACATACACATCGAAGTGTCTGAGCAATGAAAGCCACATGAAAAACTAAATAAAAAATTGATTCTCTTTCTCTCCCTCACTGTCCCTCTCTCTTTAAAAAAAAAAAAAAAAAAAAAGAGTGAAACCAAGCCAGCTCAATAGCAGGCCTACCTGATGGCAGAGCCAGAGTTAAAATTTGCAGAGAAAACATTTCATTCTTGTTATTTAAAACAAAACATTATTAAACAGCCCAATTCAATCAGATCTCTATTGGTTTAACATTAAAGTATTATTTTATTCTTGTCAAATTCCTAGTCATTAGATACCTAAGCACTTGCAGGGCTTAAGATTGCTGGTTTAAGGTATTGTATCATGTGGGAGAATATAATCATTCTGCATAATTTTTACTCCAGCGAGCCATCTATGAGTCAGTTACATGCAGTGCTGCAATCATTTCTTGTAAAAAGCTACTGTCATCTGCCCTATTATATTGCAGTCATTTCCATAATTAGAGTTACACTTAATGCTGATAACATCACTAATTTAAAAAGAAGATATATATATGCATATATATCCAATAAATCCCTAAGAATAACTCTGAAGCTAAGGGACATTGTTTTTATCTCCTTATGAGTCATGGTATTATCTTGCTTTAATTCAAAGTTTTGAGTGTAATAAACTTTTACCAAGGCTAAGGGAGAGAAACCAATAAGGCTTATCTTCAACTTTTTGTAGAAGAATGATTTACATTTTAACTTTATAGAGTTGATAAAGGAAATGAAGAAAGATAATTTTTGATTCAAGAAACTTCAGCTTCCTCATTTTTAATAATACGGCTTTCATAGAAAATATTTATAAAAGAATATAAAACTGATGTGAAATCTGGTTCATTTTCTTATCTATGATTTTTCCCTAAAAACCCTTGGAGTTATTTCAACAAAATGTACTAATGCACAATAGAAAATAATCTTTGAATTATTCATAGTTTGTTTCCACACTTTCAGTGAAATTAAAAATATTTCCTATCTTAGCTTTTAAAAATCACAAATATAAAAATTTCATTTTAGAATTTGTAACATATGGAAAAATATTTCTACAAGACATTTCAAGGACCATTGTGAGAATTTCTTTTTTTTATTTCTTAAATCATCTAGTTCAGAGAAAAGACAGATTTCAATTACTAATTTAAGATCACTTCAATGAGTATGCATTCAGTGAGAATGTACAAAATCAGACTTCTATAATTCATAAAAGAAATGTGATTTTTGCCTTTAAGACTGTTTCTTGAAAATCTTAAAACCATAAAAAAAAGAATTTTTAAAATTTCAGTATTACATTATTTATTTATTCATTACATACCTGAAGTGAGAAAGTTAATGTAAGAGATAAAGGAGACAAAGTAAGTTGGTCCGCTGAAAATATTAATGTTACAGTCTTAAATTTAGCATAATTTAAGATATGAATTTGTGGTGCCAGGAATATGATGAGATTATCTAGTAAAATTAACTGAGGTCAAAAAATATTTTTAATGATATATAATGGAGAGCATTTCTTTACAAGTGTGGAAAGATCTTTATGTATAAACCAAATGTCCTAAACCATCAAAATCTCTTTTAAGTGTTGGACCTAAAAATTGTTCCTGCTCACCCAACTATGAGAATATAAATATGACAGGGGGAAATTTGTGCTTGTGAGTAGGAGAGAGCAGTCAGAATCACAATTATGGGGTTTCTCGGCTTGAATTTCTTTATATGAAAAGATTAGAAAAGTAGCAAATAAGAAACAAAACCTGACATTCAAGGGTACATTATTGATAAAATGTGAAGAAATAGTGAAATTTTAGCTTTAAAAGTAATGAATATTTGAGTCACTACATCTTCCTCAAAACTAGAACTTTACCTTGAACAGATAACAACTAATATTTAGCATTTTAAAAAATAATTTACAGCTTCACCCATCAATTTAATAAAGGAGACTTGATTCTCAACTATTATACAGTATCTTACAAAGCAAATCACATTTTTGCTCTAAAATTTTGCTCTGAATCTACTCAATGTTCTAAAAATCTTAAATAGAAAAGCAGAACTAGGAGGAAAGACTATTATAAAAAAAGAATTTTACTAAACAGAAAGCTCTTGATTTTAGCAAACCTTAAAATCTAATTCCATCTCTAAGAGACCAAAAGCAATAAATTTTAAGGTAACATTATTCACAACACAAAAATCCCGTTTTATCCCTGATATGAGTAAGAAGTGACTATAGCATCTACTCCTAGTTGGGGACTGACTGGGGCAAAACTGATGAGATATTTCTTGACTGCCTTGGTTAAAATCCAGCCTATTACTTCTGGATACCCCAAATGAAAATGTCTAACCTCAGAGTTGAGACCTTTCAGGCCATTCAACACCATCCATGCATCTTATCTTTCTAAATTCTTTGTCACTGTCTTTTCCTATAATTCATCCCTGACAGTCATCGTCTAAGTGCTTTGTGCTTTCTTGACAGTAATGACCTCTCCACTGCTCTCCTCTTGCAGCCCCAGTTCATGCCACAGAGCCCTGTGGAATCTCAGTTCCAATGTAAACACTCATCAACCCCTTCTCTCTCTCAAGTCTCTACGTACATAACGAAGTTGCTGTTTTCCCAACACTGCTGCACCCAGCACAGTATGACTCCTCCCACCCACTAGATACCTCAGAGCCTGGAGAGGGCATTATCTGTGTCCCAGCCTTTGGTCTCTCTCTCACCTCTGTGAAGCACCTCACCGTTCCTTGAGTCTCTTGCCCTCTGTTAGCTATTTGGTCTGTTGACCTCTAAGGAACTCCTCCGGTTCTTAGGGGACTTACAACTTGGCTCAGAGTCTTTTTATCTCAGGTGCTCTTGTCATCTTGAGAGATTTTAAGGTCTAGACAGATGATCCATCCCACATGGTAGCATGATAATTTCTAGACCTTCTTAACTTCACCAGCCTTCAAACCTCTCTGCTTCCGTCACCCACACCTTTGTCACGACAGGCAATTATGCTTGCCATGTTTGATTTCTTCCCTTCAAACACCTCCTCATCAACCACCATTTCCTTTGCTTTTGGTTTCTCACACTCTTGCTGACATCTCTTCTACCACTGAGAAGGGCAGATCGTTTTGAGGCCTCTATTCCTTTCCAACTATGAAGTTCCTTTTGATACATTGTCATTCTCAGAGTCCAAGATTCATCACCAAACTACTGTAGCCAGAACCTCCAGGTTCCTAGTATTAATCATTCCACACAACCAACAAGGAAAAACTCTAACTTCAAACATGCTAAAATCCATTTTATCAGTTTCTGCTCCTGGGTGACCACATGCTGCCAGAGAGAAATCAAAGAACTCTAGCACTCGGATTTACATGAATTCTTGTATCCAAACTCTGCTTGGCCCAAAGAACTGCCTGACAATCCTGCAAAGGCATCTCCATCAATTATTATTAGGTCATTGATTCATAACATTGTTAGTGTATATTTTCAAGTTCCCACACAATTTGCAATCAAATGTCATTTTTGCCACAACCAATATTGCCAAAAATAGTTTTACTTTTACCAGGTTTCCAGGGGAACAGAAGTAGAAAGTTAACCAAATGTCAGCTTCTCATATAGAAAATCAAAAGATTTTATTAACTCTTTAACTACACAACAGTCACTCTTTTAATTAATAGTTATTTTTATTTTTATTTTTCACACTAATCCATGGTCTTTCTGAAAAAAAGAATTGGATATTATTTGTGTATCTAACTCCACATTACATAGGTATTCAGTAACTACTGTAGTATCAATGCATTTGGAGAGAAGTGAGTTTTCCTAAACTCTCTAGGAGTCTACAATTAATTCATAACTGAAAGGACAGTTTAATTTGGAAAATCAGAAAGCTCTAGTATCAAAAAAATATGAAATCACTATCTAAATACTATACTCTGATAAGGAAGCAGAGAAGTATGAGATACATCTTAGTACAATTTTCTGCAAATCTGACAATATTTTGAAAGTTTTAGTATTTAAATGGATCATTTGATTTAAAAAATTTATTCACTTTCTATGATTAAATGTGAATATTACTCTATATGACAAAAATAAAATGGGATTCAGTTAAGGAACTTGAGAAGAGAAACTTAATCTAAATCATAAATGCAGACTTTAAATGCAATCGTATCCATGCTTATGAGTCAAGTAGATAAAGCTTTGAGACAGACACACAGGGGAAGGCAATGTGGAGATGGAAGCAGTTATTTGAATATGGCTGCAAGCGCAGGAATGCCAAAGGTTGACGGCAACTTTCAGGATTACAAGTGGCATAGAATTGAGTCTCTGGAAAAGGCTTAGCCCTACAGACAACACCTTGGTTTCAGATTTCCTTTTTTCTTTTTTCTTTTTTTTTTTTAAGGTAGAAAGAGAGAGTGGGGGGAGAAAGAATCAGTTTTATTTATTTTTTCATCTGGTTTTTGTTTTTCCAACACTTAATTGTGTATGTGGTGCTGGGGTTTGAATCCAGGTCCTTGTGCAGGCCAGGCAAGTGCTTTGTCACTAAGCCACCACTCCAGCTGCTTGGCTTCAGATTTCTGAAATAAATTTCCATCATTTTAATGACCCCTCCCTCAGTGTTTGACAATTTGTTAAAACAGCCACAGAAAACAAAAGCAATTTCATTTTGTGTCAGGCGCTAGATGAGTTTCTGTAGACATGAAGATTGTTTTCATAAAGCATGTTTCATGGATTGGGAAGGGAGTTAGCACATATTCCCTGACCACTATTGCCTTCCATTTTAGTCAGTAAGGCTAACATAAATATTATAGTGCATTTTGGTTTTCATATTGAAAGCAACAATTTCAGATATGGAAACACTGGGAAGAGATCTTTCCACATTTCTATGGAACCCAATAAGTCATGAGAGAAGGTAACTTTGAAGGTGAGTCACCCTTAAAGATGACCATATTTATCAAGCAAAGAAATCAGAATACGGTGTGGCATTGTTGGTTACATGCAACAGCATCTGGGAATCATAGAATTAAAAGAGCATGGTTAGCCAGAGAATGTGAACAAATTTAAGTGGATCACACATGGCAGGGGAATTGATGGGAAATAAAACTGAAATGGTAAATTATAAGGCAATACATTATTCCTTAGACAATGGAGAGTAACTGAAGGTTTTTCAGCAACAAATCAGCATTCCATGATTTCTGTTTTAAAAGATAACTCTGAAGCATTTATGTGGAAAATTCACTTAAGTGGAATAATTCATTTTCCTGATGATGCCTGAAAAATGAAGTGTTACCTTACTAAATTGGTTCCAATAGCAGGCAATGAATTTTCATTTGTTTTGGCAATATAGTGGAAAGCTATCATGCTTAAATTCAACTACTAGACATATCATTAAAATTTCTTTATTTGGCCAGAACAGAATTTTCAGAACCTTTCATTCCTGAGGGAGTAGGTAGATTCAAGTAGAGGGCTTCAATTTATTTCATGAAGTTTTATTTTTAAAGTATCCAAACAGGTTTTTTAAGCAACAAGAATCTGGGAAATTAGCCTCCCAGGAAAGATTTCTTATATTCTGATTTTTCCCTTTCTAAATACTGAGTAATACTCTCCAAAGGCTATTGAGAGTAGAAAAATTCATTATGGCCTCATGGGTGAGAAATCATTATAATTTAATTGAGTTCATGACTTATTTATCCAGACCAGAGGGGGAAAAAAAACCCTAAGAACACTGTTAAGAACTTTGAAGGGGTAATAAATTCTGATCTTAAAATATACAGGAAGTAATAGAAACAAGCTGCTTCTGTCAAGTAGTGGCTAAGTTAGACCAACAATGATCTTGCAGTTCTCACCATGGAAGTGAAAAAGCAAAACTACTTCCTAAAGCAGCCACAAGTAAGTGAATAGAAGTTAAAGATAAAAATCTACATTTTGTGGGTTTAACAAATAATTCAGAAATGCCAGACCAAATACATATTTTGAAACTGCATTATCCATCCAACTTGAAAGTATTTGTTCCTTAGTGAGCCCATTTTTTAGAACTTCAGTTCCTAAGCCAAGTGTTGATGATTGACCAAGAATTACAGAAGCAATAGTCTTGAATTTTCAGCATTAGCACCATAGTCCACAAAACCATGAGAACACGACCCAAGTTATATTTCAAAGACAAACATTTTTATTTTCAATAATTAAATCAAACCGTAGATCTCTGTTTTGTTTTTATCCTTCATCAATATAGCCCAAGTGAAATGAGCCAGAAATTATCTGAGAGTATGAATAATAAACACAGCCAAGCAATTTGTGTATTTTTACCTGAATACTTAAGATTTACTGATTAATTGCTAACTCTGCATTTCATGTTTTCTTTTGCTGACCCCCGTGTCTTTCTTTTTGTTGTAATTTAATGACTGTGAATGTACGTGTGGCAAGTTCAGTGAATGGGCATGAAGATAAAATAATTGTTAATGAATTTATTGCTATATTTTGTATTTGTGGTAAATCTGCTTGTGATACTCATGATTCCCAGTGGATGTGTGAATGGAAAAAATAATGGTGTTTGAAAAGCAATAAATATCTACTGCCCCACACTCTATGGACTTGGCACTGAGCAGAGAAAAAAATAAACAGTCCTTGCTCTCCCAGTCAATAAATCTAACTTTACTGCTGAATCAAACTTTTACAGCCAAAAGGAAACATTTGTGATACAATAGTAATTCTTTAATAAAAGATAATGGCAAAGGTGTTGATAGATATGCATCGGAAACAGGATGTTGGACTTAAAATCAATCTAACTCAACCACTGTTTCCCAGCAAAAGCCCACACACTACAATGGACTAGTTAATCCTAATCTTGATCACACTTTTCCTTAATTCATTTAATTGTGCTAAAGATTCCTCTGAATTTCTATTGTTATTACAGTGCTTACTATGTGAAAAGCTTTGTAAGCAACACCAGGTGTGTTCAGAGTACAGACTGAGTACTTTGGGAGCAGGGTGGGTGGTCTTTGGAAACCCAAACCAAAGGTTACAGGTCAATAATAACTCCTGTGTACATGGGGGTGGATGATGGAAAAAGGAAGCAGAGGATGGGGAGGGGAGTGAGGAAAAGTTTTGAATGATTCTCTGACAGATTGTTTTTGATTCTCATTCTCAGCTTTATACTGTTATTAAATCCACCCTAGATGTAAGGATGGAAAAATCTTCAGGACCATCAATTCGTTGAAACTCTGTTTCATTCTCCCAGAATCATCAAAATAATGCTTCTGAGGTAATATTGAATTAAAGGATCTCAAAAGAAGATGAATTAAAGGATCTCAAAAGAAGAATATCCAATTCAACATTGGTTTCCTCTGGAAAAGATTCACAAAAGAAATTTTGAAATGTGTTTTCAAGGTTAATAGGATATTTTCCAGAAAAAGAAGAGTGAATGAATATATGACACAAAAGAAAACATGTCCAAAGGTACAAAAACTTGGAATAACATGAAATTTTAGAGAATAAAAAGGAGTTCTGCCATGCAGAATGCACTTAGCAAAGTGTGAGAAACTGAAATATGACAAGCACCCCCGCTCGCTCGCGCACAGTGAAAGGGTGACCTTGTATTCTCATCTTCGCTTGTACACTCCCTCCCTCCACAGATGTTACACTCATATTCCCCAAATATTTCTTTCTTTCTCTTGCTTTCTAATTATTTTATAAATTTTATATTTTTTCCATACCAGTGAATGAAAGTCTACTACTGACAGAAACTTAGATTGAATGCAAAGGCAATCTCCAAATAGCAGCCGTCAAAGCAATGCCCAGCCGAAACATAAAAATAACATAAGGTTCACAGCAAATGGATCAGTAAAGGCACAGCAGAGAAATGCAAAGAAGCAAAACAGGAGGAATCACAGTGTTAACTTCACAGGAAAAGGAATAAGTTAAGGCATAAGGCAAGGTTAATCACAGATGCATGGTGATTAGAGAGCTCTCCCATAAGGATACTCAGACAGTTCTCAATTGCAGATACCCATGTTTTCTCCTGATTTCTCCCCACAAACATTTCTGAATCATGTCCATCTCCACCCACCCCACCATTGACAGACATTTGATTATGGCCCATCCATAATTAGGGAAATTGGCAGAGAGCCTGTCCTATTATTTCCTGCAGGATGATGGCCTTCACCTTCTCCCAAAGGATGGTCTCCCAAACCATTCTTCATGGGATGCTCCACTTCTTCATTTTCCGGATGGACGTTTGGGATGATGGTTATTTTCCAGGCTTGTCTTTGCAGTTCATCCTCCTCCTCGGACTCTCATGGTGAAGTGCACTGCTGCAACTCTGAGCCCTACAGATCTGCTCTGCTTTCCCCAGCCAGAAGCCAACCCACTCCCCTGTCTTATCCCTAAGTGCTTATCTCTCGCTTACTGCCTTTATCTCCAAGCAGTATATTGTATTAGGAAAAGTACAAGTTTGGAACTGGACAGACTTGGGTTTGAATCACTGCTTGGCAAATTAAGTAGCTTATTCTCTGTGTCTAAGTTTCTTCCCATATACAGTGGAAAAGATCATGCCTTTTCAGTTGAGTTGTTCTGAAAATTACATGAGAGAATGATTCTTGAGAATATATGGCATATGTTTATGAGGTTTCGCTTTTTTTTTTAAAAAAAAGTTAGTCTTCCCTTACATTACTGTGAGAAAGTTCTAGCAAAAGGCATGTTTTCTAAAAACAGATCATCCTCGTGTGAATTCCAGCTTCTATATGTATGAGTGAGATGATCTTGGGCCCTCTCTGATCCTCTGCTCTCTATTAATAAAACAGAGATAATATCATCAATTTGAGAAAGTTATATGGATGAGGTAACTGCACCTTGCCCATTGTCTGGCACTTGTGCTTTCTCCTCCTCTGAATACTCTTCTCAACATTTAGGAGAATATGCTGATAAGGCCACTTAACCTTTCTACCCAGCCCTGACCAACCTCTTCACTGTGGGTAATTGCAACCCAATGCTCAGCTCACGCTCCACACCCTGAATTTGCGCAGACACAGGCTATTACTGCCATTTCCCTCAGGGATATAGTCTAAAAGTTGAATAATAAATAGAAAAAAAAGCTGATGAGTTTTACTTTATAACTCTTCCTGGCACTTAGTAGGTGGCAAAATTAATGAATATTATATTGATAATGAGTTTGGTTATTAAATATTTATTATTAAGGACATAATATAGATGAAAATATTTAAATCCTACTACCAAGGTTTCACTTGAATGGAAAGAAAGGATCCCATGTACCAAGCACAATACATACCACATAGTTTATTTCATTTGACAACCTTAGAAATTAAATAGGTGTCAGGATCCCCATTTCTATACCAATGAAACAGTCTCACAATAGTTAATGAACCCAGTGTTACCAAGGTACAGCTGCAGAGCTATCTTTAAATAATTTTTGGTGTTTACTTTAGAAAATCAGTTGCCTATTTCATCAGTGTGCAGCTCTTTCTTGTGTAATAATATCACACATTTATATATACTATACTAAACTGCCTTTAGTCTTAAGATTTTTCCATACTTCATTGAGGAAAATAACCATTGTCTCCTGAATTTCATGATTTAGCAACATGACACAGAAAATCAAGCAAACCTATAGTACAAAACAATGTGCCTGGTTCCTGAACTCAATTTAGGAGTATATTCAAGAAATCTATCTTAAAATGGTCAGAATGGCCTTTTAAGCACTCTTCAACCCCATAAAATGGAATCAAAGCTCTTTCCAGCCTTGGATCCATCATGTCATTAATGTGTCTGAATTTGAGTAAACAGTTATAATTCCAAGGCTTTAATAGACCAAGAAACTCTTTTGAAACCTTGTAACAATATTCAAATAATCTACATATGTACAAGAAACAAGCTTTAATCTTATGTCTGAACAAAACAAAAGTTCTAAACTGAATTAACATATGAGCAACAATGCTTTAGGATACTTATCATTGCTGTAAATGATACTGCTATTGTTGGCCATTAGTTTAAAGAGAAGATTCTTTAAGTTATACTACAAATGTTGGTAAGGGGCATTTTATAATAATGTTTTTAAACAGAGTAAACTCATAAACTGAGAAATGACCAGTCATAAATCTATCTCTGAGAAGTGAGCAATCAAGAGAAACATATGAAATCAGTAAAATGACCCTTTTCTATCTTGTTCCTCCACCCCCTCCATGGAAGGTCTGAATCTGGTTTCAATCAGTAGGAGGATTTTTGTGAACTCTACCTTCCTAAGTGTGATTAGAAATTTTTCAATAATCTCACTAAATAACAATAAAAGTAAAATCTGTTGAATAATATAATTTTTTCTCCAAATTATTTTTCCAATTTCTCTGCCAAAGCAAACACATGGCATGTGTTAGTCAGCTGGGTCTGCATCAATTCATCAGTTGCATGAACTACACTGATTCTATTGCCAAACCTATTACACTAAATCCCACTGTTTTTAAAACCTAACTCCAAACATCCTTTTAAGCTTGCAGAACATTCTAAATGTGGCTTAAATGTAAAATATTTAAACCTTTTCTCTCTCCTTTCTTTTTTAGAAACCTTTGAGAATATTCCTTTTGGACAGATGCCACATCATAAGTTTTTTGGCACCTACTAACAGAAATGTAAGGAAAAGACCTTTGTCCTCTGGCATACAGTAAAGAGAAAAGGAAAAGTTTATTTTCTTTGTTAAGATTTTATTTAAACATCTCTCAAAATGATTAGAATAATTTGACTTGAAATGTTATCACATGTTTGGAATTCAGGACTTTAATTCACAAAAGTACATTTCATTCCTTCTTCCACAGAGCCATGTTACTGAAATAGTCACTTACTGTGTCATAAAATATAAATTACCCATTCATAGTATGATGCTTTTAACCCTTACATAAGAAATATCATATTTGTTGCTATCTCTGGCTTTCAAAGATAAGAAAAAACTCACAAGAATTTATGTTCCCTCTACCAGATCCCAGCAACAAAACGTGAATTTGAGCAGAAGTCACTCTGAAGTCCTTTCTGTTAACTGTGATAGCATTTTATTTGATTACATACTAGGGAGAGCATTGTCTACTTTCTATATGAAGAAAGCATTAAAATGAAATCTTCGTTGGTTCTAATGAATTTTCGTTCAAACAAATACACTGCTTGTAACTGATTTCCCTCTTCCATTTTGCCTCAAAATGTTCAGCTCCAAAGATCATCTAATAACAGGCTTATTCCAAGATTTTTGGTTCAAATTATGATGGATGATATCATTAATTTGAAAAGAATGTCTTTTAAGAAAAAAACAGAATTGCCATTTTTGTCTCCTAAAAATATATAACCTTGGTAGTTAATTTTTCTGCTCCTAGAAAAACAGTTGGCTGATAAGTAATAAGTAATGCTGCCAATAAAAAGCTGTTAACTACATCTCTAAGGACCTTTATTTTAGCAATAACCCCTTTGTGGATTGATTACAAAGGGACATTCCATCTTTGGTTGCACCAATCCTAGTGCTAATATTGACTAAAGTGGGTTTCCATTTCAAATGGCGTTTATAATGCAGAAGTGATTAGGTGGATATTACAGTGATCATCTTTAATTTTCTACTATATGTGACCAAATAATATATTCTTACATTTTAATATTATGCTGATAATATTATTTTGATAGCAACATCGCAAGTTTTTTAAAGTCTCTTTTTTTAAAGAGAGAGGGACAGTGAGAGAGAGAAAGAGAGAATCAATTTTATTTAGTTTTTCATGCGGCTTTTGTTGCTCTGAGACTTCATTGTGGACATGGTACTGAGGTTCAAACCTGCGTCCTCACATATGCCAGGCAAGCACTGTAACCACTGAGCCACTGCTCCAGCCCCTAAAAGTCTCAATAATTAAAATATTTGTGGGAAACTTCAACATACTCATTAGAATAGTAACTAAGAAATGTAATTTTTAGTCATTGAAAAAGATCTTTCAATAGGCATGCAGCCATTAGCTCCAAATGGAATGGAATCACTAATGCAGTAGCATGTATCTACTTAGGCAATACAGGAGTTTAGGAAATCATGAGATGGGAATCTCACTAACAATGGAAATCATGACTTATGAGGATTTAATTTATAAGATCTACCACTTCCTTGCCTATATCAAAGCATTTTAAATGCTTTAGGCTTATAAGTTAGGAGGGCATAGTTAGTACAGAGTTCTGAGTTGTTCAGACTCTACTAAACGTCATAAATTGATTTTTGTCTGTACTTCCATTTTACACACTATATAAAATGAGTTTCTTCGTCCTATTTTAAGAGCCTTATGATTTCTTTGATGATAATTTAATAACATTCCTATTGTCCAATCATCTTGATTCAGTTTTAATATCGTACATGCAAAGATTAAGATTTTATCATTTAACAGAAGTTTAATTGCATGTACACTCTTAATTGAGCTTTGAAAATGATGAATATACTTTCAATAGATTCTACGGAAATAAAACTCTTTGATAGTAGACCATATCACTAGAATCAGTGCTACATACCCAATGAGACTTAACCTACACAATATATTTATAGTCAGTAAGCATTTTGAGAAGAAAGTAAATTCACTGAATCTTATGAATGAGGACATGACATTCCCTGAAAGCTTTTGGTATGCACATGATGTATATAGACACTGAAAACAACAGAAAAGAAATCTCAAGAAATTCTCCATGGTTCACAGTGTCAGATACCATAGGTAGGTGGATTACTTGGAATGACATCTGGAAATATGGTACTGGTTCTCCACATCAGAGTGGACCTGAGTGAAAACGATCTCAGTAGAGTGGTGGGAATAGAGACCACACTGTTTTAGATTACAGAATGAAGATTAATTAGAGATGTAAAATCGGGGAATCAAATGAAACACCTCTTGTATGTAATTTCACCGTGAAAGATGGCAAAAGTGTAACATGGCAAGTTCAAGGAAGGTTTCAAAGGCTGAAAAATCCTTAAACAGTACAAGATGAGGCAACCAATGGAAGAAAAGTGACTAAAGACTCGGGAGAGAGAGAATTTGTGATCTGTGACCTTGAGGCAGGAAGAGATATTAAGTCCTAGTGGTCATAACATATAACAAATGAGCTTACCATGTGTCAGGCAGTATTCTTCAGGTTTTCAAATACTTTAATTACTGCAATGTTTTTCAGAATTCTATGTCTTCATTATACCCATTGTTAGAGATAAAGAAACTGAAATACAGTTAGATTGACCAACTGGATCAACTCTTGGAGGGAAGATTAGGACCTAGCAGTTGGAAACCAAAGACTGTTTTTTTAAGCAATGTGTTCTACTGTCATGGGATTTTTGGAAATGATGTGAAGTAGATTCTCTAAAATAAAAGAGAAGGGACTATTAAGTAAGATTATAGGTATATAAAGTGGAGGGGAGAATCTAAGGGTGTTCTCATTTGATAACTTATTTATATTTTCTCAATAAAGTATTAGGTAATAATGTCTATTGACAATTGAGCATTTGGAAAAGGGTAAAAAGTTTAAGGAAAATTGTAAACTGTTAGATGCATCAGACCAGGTAGACCTATTTACCCAATAATCTTCCCAACATTATCCTGGGTCATTACATAAAATCCTACAATATAGAAATTATAATTCCCATTTTACATATATAGAAACTGGGGAATAAGGAGGTTAATAATTTGCTCAAGATCATCTAGATATTATAAGGATTTTAATCAAGTTCTGCGAGCAATGTCTTTAGTTTTCCATTCTGCCATACCACATTGAAAAAGAATGGAAGGGTGACCGCTAGCGGCAAAAATGAAAGCTGTTAAGTGTTGAGTAGCCCCATTCTGCACTGTTAAGCAACCTTCCACATAAGCTCCAGGCAATTTTTGAACCAAAATTTTAAGTAGATAGTGACTATTTCTGTTCACTGTGGTAGGGAATTAACCAATTGGATAAGGATGGGGGAAGCACAAGGGGTAGAGAAGAGTAGAACATGGAAGGGACTGTGAACAAAGAAAGGGGGTAGGTAGAGAACATGAGGACAAATAGCAGGTTCAGAAGAAGAGACAAAGATATGAAAGGTTAGGCCATTAAAGGTAGAGTTAGAGTTTTGAATGTAAGAGTTCTGAAGATGAAGGAGTTCAATAAACTTTGACTGGAAGCAGACCTTCCCAAATCTTAAGCAATTATTTTATGGTTTTTGGACTTTTGTATGTACCCAGAGATAGTATTGCTTTCTTTCTGTAGTTCATTCTACTGACACTTCGAAGATGTCATAAAAGATTATTTCACTTATCATTAGCCAAAAATTTCATTGAATTAAATTTTTTTCCACTTGAGCATTGATGTTTTATAATAAATGAGCTATTTTTTGAATTCCAGTTTTTTGATGTCTCAGAATTTTATTAAGGGTGTTCCGTTCTTCATTTGTTCTTAAAATTTCACTGAATTTTATTCCAATATTTTCATTCCATTCAGTGGCTATAAAGTCTAAAGTGAAATAGTCACCCTGCTTGGCTGAATCAACCACCATTGTGGAACTTGAGAGTGCCAAGCACAAACACTAACTTCCTGCTACTAGAACTGGGTTGCTAGAATTGGGCTTCTGATAAAAACTATCATTTAAAGATCATGAGTCTCACATTACAAATCTTTTCAACTCCACATTCCAGAATATTGCACTCAAACAGCAAGTACTGTGAGACCATCATTCCAATACTGACCTCAGCTGATCTACATATTAATAAACAAAATTTATTTTCATTAATTTCAAGTGCCAAAATCCGACCTCTTACAGTCTCTAAAGTGATAGACTTGACATCAATGCTCGATTGACCACCTGAATTTACAGAACAACCTGTTTTAATTTGACTCAAATATCCTGAGTATGGGAGCTTGGTGATTTATTGTGGGCTTTAAACTAGGATCATTCATTGACAGGATTTTCCAAAGTAAAGTGATAGTCTTAAGTGATATATCTAGTCCAGAAAACACTGTGCTCCATAAGCGTATAACATTGGTGATCATCAGAAGCACCCACATACAGTGAGAAAGTAGTTCTGCATACTCCAGCACCACAAAAGAGGGAAACATTTACACAAATACTGTAAGAGAAATAGTTCTTTTTCATCTCTTTTCCTACAAGCAAAATAAACAGTAAAACTTGGTGAAGGCTGAAATAGGTATCTTGGGTTTTTACATTCCATTTCCCAAATATGGTAGATGGCTTCTTACACTGATTTTATGATGCTCTGCCTTGCCTGGTTTTTAAATATTATAAGGAAGTATGTTTCTGCTCCTCTCCTTGGAAGATTAATTCTCCTTCCATGATTAATACCATATTCAATCTCTCAGATACCTATGTATATTATTTCTTACAGTAAAATTTTACTTGTTTTACTTCTCCTATTTCTATATAGTAGAATTTATATCTTAAAATAAAAATATATGCCATCCACAATAGATATGCTATATACATAGGTGATAACTTTTGCTTTTGAAAAACATATAGAAATTCATTACAATGAAAAATAGAAATCATTCCTTAAAAATAAAAAATAAGAAATAAAAAGATTTATTTCAAAAGGAAAACCACAGGTTATTTAAAAAAAAAAAAAGGGCAACTGTTTTATGCATTGTATGACAGGGAGGGATGGGTGACCTATGTGGAAATATTTTTTAAAGAACAGATTCTCAAGAATTATATGAGCTGTCATTATTTCCTGTTACTATTCATTTTTATTTTCCTTTGTCCTCATTTTCATTCTTTTTACCATATTTGGAAACAGATTCAACCAACATACTTTTTCTGTGATCTATAATTTTCTTAGTACATTGTATAATTGCGAACCTTGGCATTGATATATTTTATATTGAAACAAAACCTAGAAATATAGAGCAGGGTGTGTGTGTGTGTGTGTGTGTGTGCATGCACACACGTATACTACTTATTTTACCTAAAATTAAAGAAAATTACAGTTATGATTCCAGAGTGCTTATAATAAATTATTTAAGTACTATATCTTGAAAATTTATTTCTTTGAACCAAAGCTGACTTATAGATAAAAGAGTCTATTGGTTATTGATGAACAAGCATCAGCACTCTCTACCATAACAATGCCAGTGTGCTTTATATCACGGAACTAGAATGAATTGTTCCATAATATAAATGCAACTATCTTTACTGTGCAGCTATTTTGCTAATTTGGCAATATTGACTGCTAGGATAATTTACTAAACAGATGTGTTTACCAAAAACTTACTTTGCAGTAACTTGACAAAGTAGAGGATTGGGGAAAGGAAAGGTTTTTCAAATGGTGTATTTTGGTCTTGAGATCAAGAGAAACAAGTCAGATGTGAAAGGCACAACAGAAGCCACATGAGTAAAAGTGGGACATGCTGTTGATTGTTTCTTCATACAAGCATGTGTTTTTCACACACACCACAGTCCAAATAGGTTACTGCCAACCAGCCTTCCACTTAGTGGTCTGTGATTCTGGCTTGCCTATCTTGAGTTGTTGCCATCTCTCAGGGTTTCCTCAGCATCCTTTGCTAGATATCATGCATTTAGACAGCCAAATAGTAAAAAGATGAGTCAAGCATGATGCAGGATGCTTTATGACCAGGTTTAGAAGGACTACATGTCACTCCCATCCATCTTCATCTGTCAAAACCAGGCAGATGGCCTAATCCAGGGGGATCAGGAAGTCTTGCCTTCGGGGTGCTCATGAAGAAGTAATGGATTGGCAAGCATTATGGTTTGAAATATGTCTCCCAAAAAAGCATTAAAGCTTTAATGCCTGGCATTTTGGCCTGTCTTTAAGTCCTTTGCAGAGGTAAATCAAGTTAAAATGAAGTTATTCACACAGTCAACTAATCCAGTATGACTGGTGTCCCGACAGAAGGGAAAATCTTGGACAGATACAGACACAGTTACAAAAAAATAAAAATCCAAGTGAACAGCTAATAGGAAATGATGGCCATCTACAAACCACAGAATATGTGATACAACCAGAAACCAGAAGACAGTCTCAGAATAGATTATTCCTAGTTTTCAAAGGGTCAACACCTTACTTTAGATTTCTGACCCCCAGAATTGCAAGACAATAATTTATTTTTCTTTATTGTAACCCCTCTAGCAAACTAATACAGTGAGATGTTGCTGATTTCTGAATTGCAGGATAGCTACTCAAAAAAAATTTTCTCAAATAAATCAACCAATTAAAAATTCTAGGTAAGATTTTTATAATCCTCCTTAAAGGCATCAAAGAACAAACAATGTAAAAATACAGGCTAAAATGTAAAGAAAGTCATGGTGCCGGAATACCAGAGCAATAAAGTTGATTTTGCTTAGAGAACAGTGAACATCTAAATAGACGAGACCATTTATGTTTTAGCAGAATCTCAGGGTAAGAACATGATAAGGCCTATAATTAAACTAGTTTTGGTCTAAAACAGAGATTTGCAATAGAAATAAGATGCAAACTACGTTACACACTTTCAAATGTTCTAACGGACAAAACTGAAAAAGTAAAAAGGAAAAATAATTTCAATAATATACTAACTTGGGGCTGGAGTGGTGGCTCAGTGGTTGTGGTGCTTGCCTAGATTGTGCAAGTGTGTGAGTTCAAACCCCAGCATCACATACACAATGAAGTGTCGGAGCAACGAAAGCCACATGAAAAACTAAATAAAATTGTCTCTCTCTCTCTCTCTCTCTCTCTTTCACACACACACACACACACACACACTGTCCCTCTCTCTTTAAAAAAAACTACTAACTCAATTTTCCAAAATATTTCAATTTGTAATCAATAGAAAAATCTATAAATTTGGTACATTATATTTTTTTTGCAATAGGGCATCAAGATCTTCTCTGTTATTTACACAGACATCGTATATAAATTCTGACCAGCCACATTTCAAGTGTTAGAGAGCCACATGTGGCCAACCACTGCAGTGTTTGACAACACAGGTATAAATGTAAATTAAAAGGCAAAAATATCAGACAGGATAAAAAAAGTAAGACCTAACTATACACTCTCAATAACAAATAATCTTTTAATAAATAGATTAAGAGTAATTGCTATAAAATTGTAGGACCTGCACTTAAAGAAAAAATAACAATATCCCCAAAGTGATGGTAACAATGAACAAGTAACTGTCAAAACATTGGACTTAGGCAGTGATGGACAGCCTCCTTGAGATCCAGGGCAGTCATGAATATCCAGGTATCTACAGCTGTACAATGCAGCTGCAGCTAGAACCCAGCACCTCTCTCAGTTGAGGAGATGCCCCAGAGCATCAAGGGGAGTTTAGAAAACTAGAATTCAAAAAAAAAAGAAAAAAAGAAAAGAAAAGAGAACTAGAATTCCCAGGAGCGGTACTAAAGAGGACTGTGTTACACATAAAATGAATTCCAGAGACCTAAAGAGAAGCCACCTTGACAAGGGCAAATGCTGTGCTTTCTTATAAGTGTAATTAAAGCCTTTGAAGAAGATCAGAGTGGGAGTGGAAAGAAAATGGAAATTTTTTGCCAATCTAATAAATCTATTAACTCACACATCCAAGAAACACAATGAAACCCTAGTACAAGAAGCATGTGGTAAAGTACACCAAGTGAAGTTATCAAATTTCTTCATCAATGATAAAAAGAATTTTTAAGCAACCAGAACAAAAATAAACCTAACATGAGGGAAAACAAAGATAAGATGTGACAGCAGCATTGTCATTTCAAGACAGAAAACAATAGAACAACTGCTAAGAGAGAAAGAAATAGCCAATCCAGAATTTCTCACCCTGAACCAATGAAAGGGAAGAGCATCAACAGTGAAAATGCTCTGTACTTTTTGTGGGTAGGTGTGAAGTTCTTTGAAACAGAACTCTTGTTGATTCTTTTCTTTTCCTTTTTTTCTTCCCATTTTGCATTTTTCTTTCTTTTTTTTAATTTACGAACAAACCATACAAGTTTTTAACAAAATAATATAAAATGTGTATAGTTTCTGGATACTAGATTTACCCCCAGGAGTGCCCCTCCCAATTACCCACCTGTATCCCTCCCTTCCCTTACCCACAATATCTCTAAAAAAGTATTAGATTTTATAACATTACACCTTATCTGGGTTTAACACATGATAATAGACCACCTTTCTCAATGGCCAGGGTCTAGTTCCACCCTCCACAGATGGAGACATTTGACCCTTGGTTCTCTGGGTTAAGCTGATTTTACTCAGCATAATTTCTTCCATAGCCATCCATTTACCTTCAAAGGCTGCAATATCATTCTTTCTAATTGTTGTGTAATATTCCATGGTATAAATATACCACAGTTTTTGGATCCATTCATCCAGTGAGGGACATCTGGATTGTTTCCATAGTGTAGCAATAGTAAATTGAGCTGCTATGAACATAGATATTGCTGTGTCACTATAATGTGCTGATTCTAAATCCCCTG